>CAUYPK010036065.1:0-17735 GCA_963574355.1 Loris lydekkerianus
ATGGTTTCACGTCAGAATTCTACCAAACCTTTAAAGAGGGATTAGTACCTATATTACTCAACCTGTTCCAAAAGGTAGAAAAAGAAGGAAGACTACCAAACACATTCTATGAAGCAAACATCACCCTGATCCCCAAACCAGAAAAAGACCCAACCAGAAAAGAAAATTATAGACCAATATCACTAATGAATATAGATGCAAAAATATTCAACAAGATCCTGTCAAACAGAATCCAGCAACACATTCAACAATTTATACATCATGACCAAGTCGGTTCTACCCCAGGGTGTCAAGGTTGGTTCAACATCCATAAATCTATAAGTATAATTCAGCACACAAACAAATTAAAAAACAAAGACAATATGATTCTCTGAATTGATTCAGAAAAAGCTTTTGATAATATCCAACATCCCTTCATGATCAGAACATTTAAGAAAATTGTTATAGAAGAGACATTAATTAAACTGATAGAGGCCATCTACAGCAAACACACAGCCAATATCATATTTAATAAAGTTAAATTAAAATCATTTCCACTCAGATCAGGAACCAGACAAGGCTGCCCATTGTCTCCATTGCTCTTAAAGGTTGAAATGGAAGATTTAGCCACCACAATTAGGGAAGAAATTGAGATCAAGTGTATCCATATAGGGTCAGAATAGATCAAAGTTTCACTCTTCACAGATGATATGATTCTATATCTAGAAAGCACTAGAGATTCTACTACAAAACTCTGAGAAGTGATCAAAGAATACAGCAGCGTCTCAGCTTATAAAATCAACATTCATAAATCGGTACCCTTTATATATACCAACAATAGTCAAGTTGAAAAAACAATTAAGGACTATATCCCATTCACAGTAGTGCCAAAGAAGATGAAATATTTGGGATTTTACCTAACAAAGGACATGAAAGAACTCTATAAAGAGAACTATGAAACTCTAAGAAAAGAAATAGCTGAAAATGTTAACAAATGGAAAAATATACAATGCTAATGGCTGGGAAGAATCAACATGGTTAAAATGTCCATACTACCCAAAGCAATATATAATTTTAACGCAATCCCTATTAAAGCTACACTGTCATACTTTAAAGATCCTGAAAAAACAATGCTTCATTTTATATGGAATCAGAAAAAAACCTCGAAAAGCCAAGACTTTACTCAGAAATAAAAACAAAGCAGGAAGTATCATGCTACCAGACCTCAGACTATACCACAAACAGATAGTTATCAAAACAGTATGGTACAGCACAGAAACAGAGAACTAGATGTCTTGAACAAAATAGAGAATGAAGAGATGAATCCAGCTACATATCGTTATTTAATCTACGGCCTACAGACATATGAAAAAATGCTCATCATCTTTAATCATCAGAGAAATGCAAATCAAAACTACTTTGTGATATCATCTAACTCCATTAAGATTAACCTATATCACAAAATGCCAAGACCAGAGATGTTGGCATGAATGTGCAGAAAAGGGAACACTTCTACACTGCTGGTGGGAATGCAAATTAATACATTTCTTTTGAAAAGATGTATGGAGAACACTTAGAGATCTAAAAATATATCTGCCATTCAATCCTATAATTCCTCTACTAGGCATATACCCAGCAGACCAAAAATCACATCATAAGAAAGATATTTGTACCATAATGTTTATTGCAGCCCTATTCATAATTGCTAAATCATGGAAAATGCCCAAGTGCCCATTGATCCACGATTGGATTAAGAAATTGTGGTATATGTACACCATAGAATATTATGCAGCCTTAAAAAAAGATGGAGACTTTACCTCTTTCATGTTTAAATAAATGGAGTTGGAACATATTCTTCTTAGTAAAGTATCGTAAGAATGGAAGAAAAAGTATCCAATGTACTCAGCCCTACTATGAAACTAAGTTATGGCTTTCACATGAAAGCTATAACCCACTTACGACCTCAGAATAGGGGGAAAGGGAGGGGAGGGAGGGGGGAGGTGGGTAGGGAGAGGGGGGTGGTGAGATTATACCTACAGTACATCTTACAAGGGTATATGTGAAACTTAGTAAATGTGGAAAGTAAATGTCTTAGCACAATAACTAAGAAAATGCCAGGAAGTCTATGTTAACCAGTGTGATGAAAATGTGTCAAATGGTCTATGAAACTAGCGTATGTTGCCCCCATGGTTACATTATTGTACACAGCTATGATTTTATAAATAAATAATAATAATAATAATAATTAATAAAAATACAGCAGTGTCTCAGGTTACAAAACAACACACATAGCCTTTATATATACGAACAATAGTCAAGCTGAAAAAAAGTCAAGGACACTATTCCATTCACAGTAGTGCCAAAGAAGGTGAAATATTTGGAAGTTTACCTGACAAAGGAAGTAAAAAGATCTCTATAAAGAGAACTATGAAACTCTAAGAAAAAAAATAGCTGAAAATGTTAACAAATGCAAAAACATGCCATGCTCATAGCTGGGAAGAATGAACATTGTTAAAATGTTCATACTACCCAAAAACGTGTACAGATTTAATGCATTCCCCGTGAAATCACCTCTGTTCTACTATAAAGATCATAAAAATCTAGTACTTAATTTTATATGGAAACAGATAAAACCTTGAATAGCCAAAACATTACTAAGAAATAAAAACAAAGCAGGAGGAATCACACTACCAGAACTCAGACTATACTATAAATCGATAGTGATCAAAAAAACATGGTACTGGCACAAACACAGAGAGGTAGATGTATGTAACAGAATAGAGAACCAAGACATGAACCCAGCTACTTACCCTTACTATAACTTTGACAAGCCAATGAAAAACATTCAGTGGGGAAAAGATTCCCTATTTAACAAATGGTGCTGGGTGAACTGGCTGCCAACCCATGGAAGACTGAAACTGAACCCACATCTTTTACCATTTGGTAAGACAGACTCTGACTGACTTAAAGAATTAAACTTAATAAATAAAACTATAAAAATACTACAAGAGAATGCAGGGAAAACTCTTGAAGAAATCAGTCTGGGCGAGTATTTTATGAGAAGGACCTCAGGGCAATTGAGGCAGCTTCAAAAATACACTACTGGGACCTGATCAAAGTAAAAAGCTTCTGCACAGCCAAGAACACAGTAAGTAAAGCAAGAAACAGCCCTCAGAATGGGAGAAAATATTTGCAGGTTATGTCTCCGACAAAGGTTTAATAACCAGAATCCACAGAGAAATTAAACGTATAAGCAAGAAAAGAACAAGTGATCCTATGGCAGGCTGGGCAAGAGACTTGAAGAGAAACTTCTCTGAAGAAGACAGGCACACAGCCTACAGACATATGAAAAAATGCTCATCATCCTTAATCATCAGAGAAATGCAAATCAAAACTACTTTGAGATATCATCTAATTCCAGTAAGTTTAGCCCATATCACAAAATCCCAAAACCAGAGATGTTGGCATGGATGTGGAGAAAAGGGAACACTTCTACACTGCTCATGGGAAGGCAAACTAATACGTTCCTTTTGGAATAATGTTTGGAGAACAGTTAGAGAACTAAAAATAGACCTGCCATTCGATCTTACAATTCCTCTACTAGGTATATATCCAGAAGACCAAAAATAACATTATAACAAAGATATTTGTACCAGAATGTTTACTGCAATCCAAATCATAATTGCTAAGTCATGGAAGAAGCCCAAGTGCCCAATGACCCATGAATAGATCAATAAATTGTAGTATATGCATACCATGGAATATTATGCAGCCTTAAAGAAAAATGGAGACTTTGCCTCTTTCATGTTTACATGGACAGAGCTGGAACATATTCTTTTTAGTAAAGTATCCCAAGAATGAAAGAAAAAGTATCCAATGTACTCAGCCCTACTGTGAAAGCTATAAACCAATTATAGCCCAAGAATATGGGGGAAAGGGAGAGGGAAGGGAGGGAGGGAGGAGGATGGATGGAGGGAGGGTAATTCATGGGACCACACCTACGGTCATCTTACAAGGGTACATGTGGAACTTACTAAACGTAGAATTTATATACATACATTTATCTACATAAATGGCTGAACACAATAACTAAGCAAATGCCCTGAAGGCTATGTTAACCAGTTTGAAGAAAATATTTCAAATTGTGTATAAAACCAGTTCATTGCACCCCATGACTCCCATGACTGCATTAATGTACACAGCTGTGATTCAATTAAATAAAAATCAGCATGTTGTACCCCATAATTGCATTAATGTACACAGCTATGATTTAATAATAAAAAATAGTAAGAGGGTCAAAAATAAAATTGTATATTACATGTACAAATAAAAATAAATAAATAAAAACACCTGGCCAGGTGCATTGGCTCATGCCAATAATCCTAATACTTTGGGAGACTGAGGTGGGAGGATTGCCTGAGGCCAGCAATACTAGGTCTCTACCAAGAATAGAAAATTGGAGTTGCAGCTACTTGGGAGGCTGAGGCCAGAGGATCACTTTGATCCCAGGTATATGAGGCTATGGTGAGCTATGATGATGCCACTTCACTCCAGCCTGGGCAACAGAGGGAGACTCTATCTCAAAAATAGTAATTTTAAAAAAAGATAGCTTCCTCATGTGGTGTTTAAGCTTCCCCTTTGGGATTGCCCTTTCAAGATATTTCCTCCCCTACTTGCTCAAATCTAGGACCTCTTACTCCCAAATCAGTCCCTGAGTGGGTTCTGGTCTTTCTCTCCTTCTCATTTTTGACTATACTTTTAGATTAACTTTACTCCTCTAACTTCTATAATTCACCACTCCTTCTGTCACTCAGTACTTAGAAAACTTACATCCTTAGGAAGCAGGAAGAAAAGGGGAAATAGTGAATACACACTCAGTTCTCCCTCACCATTATCCCTTACAAGCAGCCAGAATGGTCTTTTAAAACAGTGGTCCCCAACCTTTTTAGCACTGGGGACTTGTTTCATGGAAGACAGTTTTTCCATGGACTGGGGAGATGGCTTTGATATAAGTCTGCAAGCAATTGATTTATTATAGTCTCCATGCATCAAACCTCTCTGCTAATGATAATCTGTGTTTGCAGACCCTCCTCAGGGCTGGTCACATCACCACCTCAGCTCCATCTCAGATCATCAGGCATTAGATTCTCATAAGGAGCACACAACCGAGGTCCCTCGCATGTGCAGTTTACAGTAGAGTTGCACATCTATGAGAATATAATGTCACCACTATAATCTGACAGGAGGTAGAGCACAAGTGGTGATGTGAGCAATGGGAAGTGGCTGTAATACAGATGAAGCTTCACTTACCCTCCTCCGGCTGTGTGGCCCGGTTCCTCATAAGCCACTGACTGGTACTCAGGGCTTGGAGACCATATGGCAGCCCCCCGTCCTGTTGGCTTGTAGTTTATCTCAGCAAAGAGGCTCCAGGCCAGCTGGGAGCACCCACATGTTATCTATATTTCTTAACACTCAGCTTAAGCCTGAAGCTTTGGGTGGGCTAGACAATGCGCTGATTTCTGAATATGCACTAGTGAATGCAGTACTCTTTTGGTCTAATGGATTTACTAGGAAGAAGTTGAGGAAAGATTAGATCATTACCCACAGCCACCCTGAAGAGGTTCTCAGTAATCTCACCCCTGCTACTTTGTTCTTCTCTTTGTCATTTTATCTCTAATCATTCTTTAACCATTGCCTTTCTTTTGAATGCACCTGTTCCTGGCAACCTCAGGGCCTTTGCATGTGTTATTGCCTTTGCTGCTTTTAGTTAATCTCACATCTCAGCTCAAGCATCCATCTCTCCCTCATAAAAGTTCTTCTTAAACACTCCCTCATGCACTCCAGCTAGATCACTCCTCCCTATCATATCTCGCATTTCCCTTTATACTTCCACTTCTTTCTCATTGCACTGTTGCCACAATTTATTCATGTGGTTAATGCTTTCCTCAATTTCTTCCCAGTAGATCCCGTTAGAGCAAAATGGTATTATAGTCACTACTGCGTATTCAAAAATCAGCACAATGTCTAGCTTATCAAAAGCTTTGGGCTTAAGCTGAGCTTTGAGAAATTTAGATATCCATGTGGGTGCTCCCAGCTGGCATGGATAAAATAGAGCTTCTTTGCTGAGGTAAACTACAAGCCAAAAATGTAGGGGGCTGCTGTAGGGGGTCATAAGAGACTACATGTGAATAATGCATACTTTAGAATATGGGAAAATCTATGTGGTAGAACAAAGTAGAAATCAAGCCTGCAAATCAGGCATACCTGGGTTCAATGCCAATTCATCCATTTCACTAGCCCTTGTTGACCATGGGCAGCTTACAAAGAGGATCTAGGACTCAGTATCCTTATCTGTAAAGTGGGGATAACAATAGCCTAGGCCTTGATAACTTGTTGCAAGGATTGAATGAGATAACACATATAATCCCCTGTGCTTGAGACATGCACGAACCCATTGTTAATGACAGTTTATCAAATGAGATCATCTGGATCAGTACCGTCCAATAGAACCTTCTGCGATTATGGAAACAATTCTTCTGTGCTGTCTAACACAATAGCCATTAGCCACATTTAGCTACTGAGCACTGGAAATATGACCAGTGTGACAGAGGAACTTAATTTTTAATTCATGGCCAGCGGCCACTGTATTGTGTAGCACGCCCCCCTAGATTGCACGCTTCATCTGTGGTAGTAGTGCTTGTCTGCTACAGAGGCTGCCACACCGTTCCTGGTACTAAGGTTCTCAGCATTCATATTATACTGATGCCAATGGTTTGGGTCTGAACGATTTAGTTCCATGGATGAAGAAAGCACTTCTTGGTAAGTAGTCCTGACGGCTTTCATATCAGTGGACAATGCCTGTCCCCAGGCTCCCAAGAGAACCTTGGAGTGGGCACAAAGGGTGTGAAATAAATCTTTCCTGCCCTTCTGTATTTGCACATTCTTGTCATGGTAATAGCCAGCATTTATTGAATTCTTGCTTTGTGACAGAGTCCATTTTAGAGAGTTGGCTCACCTAATCCTCTTGAAATTCTCTAATGTAGAGCCTGGTCATAATTCCCTTTTATAGAAGGGTAAGTGGAACCTGAGAAAGTAGTCTGTGTAGAGGCCCACAGCTGGAAAGTGGCAGGTCCCAGGTTTGAACCTAAGTAGTCTTATTTCAGAATCTGTGCTATAACCACTGGACAGGCAGCTTCCTCTAATAGGATCCAAGTTACAAGTAACAGAAATGGACTCTAATTTAAACAAGATAGAGATCATTAGGAGATTACCCAACAGCTCATGAGCCAAAGAGAAAACAGAAAATTAGACTTCGAAAATGGGAAAGAATCAAGGGAAACCAGGCGACAAAAATCAGCTAAAATCTTTCCCCAAGAGGAGTCCACCAACAGTGTCTCTGTCTCCTCCGCACTCTACTTTTTCAGGTACTGGGAAGACTTAGGTCTGGAGCCCATACACTAATTCTGGCTCTTAAGCTTTTATAGCAGAAGCAACAGTCAGGCATGTCTCTGGAGCAAGTTGTAGATGATTCCCTAAACACAGCAAGGGATGTGGGCACTGAACGACCAAAAACTTGCAAATATCCATGACCCATTATGCTTACCTAGCACCCTTATAAATGTTACCATTAAGAGAGTGCTTTTTTTCTCTGAAGAAGACAGGCGCATGGCCTACAGACACATCAAAAAATGCTCATCATCTTTAATCATCAGAGAAATGCAAACCAAAACTTCTCTGAGATACCATCTAACTCCAGTAAGTAAGAGAAGCCCACATCACAAAATCCCAAAACAACAGATGTTGGCATGGATGTGGAGAAAAGGGAACACTTCTGCACTGCTGGTGGGAATGGAAGCTAGTACATTCCTTTTGGAAGGAAGTTTGGAGAACACTCAGGGATCTAAATGTACAACTGCCGTTTGATCCTGCGATTCCTCTTCTAGCTGTATATCCAGAGGACCAAAAATCATTTGGCAATAAATATATTTGCACCAGATTGTTCATTGCAGCTCAACTCATAATTGCCAAGTCATGGAAAAAGCCCAAGTGTCCATCGACCGATGAATAGATTAATAAATTGTGATATATGTATACCATGGAATACTATGCAGCAGTAAAAAAAAAAATGGAGACTTTACCTCTTTTATGTTTACATGGATGGAGCTGGAAAATATTCTTCTTAGTAAATTATCTCAGGAATGGAAAAAAAAATTATCCAATGTACTCAGTAGTACTGTGAAACCAATTTATAATAACTCACACTCGCATATGAAAAATGAAACACAACTTTATCCTAGGATGAAGGAGGGAAGCAGAGGGATAGTAGGGGACAGTAGGGAGACTGCAACTACGGAGCACATTGCAAGTACAAGTTGGATCTATCAGTGTAGAACACAAATGTCCTAATGTTATAATTGGGTAAATGAGGTGAAAGCTATGTTGATTAGTATGATGTAAGCACTCCAATTTGTACAAATAATCAACACACTGAAATTGGCATAAATGTATTTATGATCCATGTACAAAAGACTTAATAAAAAAAAATTAAAAAATAAAATGCCACAGGGGGAAAAAAAAAAAAGAATCTCTGGGAGCCCA
This sequence comes from Loris lydekkerianus, assembly GCA_963574355.1. NCBI lineage: Eukaryota > Metazoa > Chordata > Mammalia > Primates > Lorisidae > Loris > Loris lydekkerianus. The sequence continues at coordinate 8,578 of CAUYPK010036065.1, forward strand.
CGTGACCGTCACACATGCTCAGGTGTGAGCTTAAGAGGAATCCCACATAGAAGGCTTCAATGCTGGTTTCTTCACCAGCATTGAATTTTTAAAAATAATTAATTAGAACAACACAGAATTGAAAGCCTGCCCTGAAATGAGTCATTGAAAACCCGCTAGGCTTATTTAGCCATTTAGATTTTGTGGCCATTGTTGGAATTATTGGAAGTGAACCATTTACTAAAGCAGCCTGAAACTTGTCACGGAGCTGACAAGTAACCATGGGCTATTTTTAGAATCCTTAAACTAAGACTTATCTTCTTCTTGCATGCATCATAAATTAAGCTGCAACTACACTAGTGCACGCAGAGGAGTCTCCCGGTTAAAACACAGTAAAGGTATTTCTGCAAGTGCAGCAGTTTCTGAGGACACACTTGAATTTTTATGAAATGACAATAAATTAATCATAAAGAACAACATCTTAACCAAGTTCTTACTACACTACTTCCTAGTTGATAATATATTTAAACCTGGAAAAGGGCAGATGAATATCGTAAAATGCAATATTATGTGCTATGATGTTTGCTAAAATGCTATGCTATATACAAAATGTCATATGGAATTTTAATATATCATCAATATTGAGATTAAATCTTGGCTGATACTAATAATTAATACCATTTATTGAGCACTCAGAAAGTACTCAGAAACAATGTGAGTTTTACATACTTGGTTTTCCTAGAAGCAAGTTTTATAAACACTATTTTTTATGTGCGTGTTACTATAATTGCCGACTATATCAGGGTCCCAGTGGGAAACAGATCCCATATTTAAATGGATAAATGAGAAGATTTTCGTGAAGGACAGAATGCAAGGATGTAGGAAGAATTGAAAGAATTAAATCTCACAACTTTTGAAATGATGTTGCATGGGTGCATATTTTTTGAAATAAAACAAATTGTAAAATGGACCAAATTCTCTAGCGATTAAGCAGGTTAACTTTGAGATAGTAACATGTAACTCATCCCTAAACACCTTAAGAGCATCTATTACAAAGTATAGCATTGTCTTATGAAATTTTCATTTCAGGCACAATACTTAGAATATTAATATTACATATATAATTGATCAAAATGGCCTTTCATTAACATTCCCCTAAGCTTCTGTAAACTTTAGACAGGTTTCTCCCTGGCTATAGGCCCCTGACCTCCCTACTTAGCACATTTGCTTTAGGAAAACTTGCACTTGTAAATTAATTAATCTGTCTCTTTGAGATGTAAATCTTCTACAACCCAGGGATGTCTTTTTCAAATACCCAAGAGGCATTCTTTTGAAAGGTAAAAGATGGAAACTTTACCTCTTTTATGTTTACTTGGATGGAGCTGGAACATATCCTACTTAGTAAAGTATCTCAGGAATGGAAGAAAAACTATCCAATGTACTCAGTACTATTATGAAACCAATTTACAATCACTCACACTTTCACATGAAGAACAGATCACAACTATGGCCCAAGATGAGGGAGGGAGGAGTGAGGATGGGAGGGGTGGGGGGAGGTCAGATGGAGGGAGGATGAATGGTGAGACCACATCTATGGTGCATAATGCAAGGATACATGTGGGATCTATTAGTATAGAGTATAAATGTCTTAACACAATAACTAAGTAAATGAGATGAGGCATATATTAACCAGTGTGATGTAAGCGTTCCTAATTCTATATAAAATCAGCACATTGTACCCCATAAAGGCATTAATGTATACATGATCTATGTGTTTATGATTTAATAAAACAAAATAACAAAAAGAGCCCCTATCTCATCTCCCACTCTCCCCAGAAGGCCGGAGCCTAACTAATACAAGTGCTAATTAGGGTGCTAATTAGGGAATACAGATGGTGTCAGGACAAAGACCCACCCCGTTCTCTCCCTCTGGTACTTTTTTTTTTTTTTTTCCCCATTGGAGTTATAATCTTTTTTTTTTCTTTTATTGTTGGGGAATCATTGAGGGTACAAAGAGCCAGGTTACACAGCTTGCATTTGCTGGGTAAAGTCCCTCAAATAATAGTATCCCGTCCCCAAGAGGTGTGTCACACACCATGGCCCCACCCTCTCCCTCCCTCTCTTTGCTCCCCTATTCCCCTCCCTCCACCATGTACTAGAATGAATTGTCCTCATATCAGAATCGAGTACATTGGATTCATGCTTCTCCATTCTTGTGATGCTTTACTAAGAAGAATGTGTTTCAACTCCATTCAAATTAATAGAAAAGATGTAAAGTCACCATCCTTTTTAATGACTGAATAGTATTCCATGGTATACATATACCACAGCTTGGTAATCCATTCCTGGGTTGGTGGGCATTTACATTGTTTCCACAATTTGGCAACTGTAAATTCAGCTGTGATAAACAGTCTAGTGTAAATTTCCTTATGATAAAAAGATTTTTTTTCTTCTAGGTAGATGCCCATTAATGGCATTGCAGGATCAACTGGGAGGACTAGTTTGATTTCTTTGAGGATTCTCCATACTGCCTTCCAAAAAGGTTGCATTAGTTTGCAGTCCCACCAGCAGTGTAAAAGTGTTCCCTTCTCTCCACACCACGCCAGCAGCTACAGCTTTGGGTCTTTCTGATGTGGGCCATTCTCGCTGGGGTTAGATGATATTCAAGGTTGTTTTGATTTGCATTTCTCTGATAATTAGGGACGATGAGCATTTTTTCATATGCTTGTTAGCTATTCGTCTGCTTCTTTAGAGAAGGTTCTATTTATTTCACTTGCCCATTAATATAAGGGATTGTTGGTAAGTTTTTTGTTGCTTACTTTGAGTTCTCTGTGGATTCTGGTTATCAAGCTTTTGTCCCATTAAAGTGCCGTTGGACCTCTGGTACTTTCCCAGTGTTCTATCTTTTGTTTCAGTGCAGTTCAGTTCAGTCTTTCTCCCACATTGCAACATTTCTTGGTTCTATTGTAAAGTCCTAAGTAAATTCTTTTTTGCCTGTTTAACTGAACTGTAATACAGCTTTTCCTCACTGGGCTAGGCAGTGTAGATGCAAAATTTAATGAGAAAGTGATGCTCAAAAGCTCCTGACCAAATTCATTGGTCTCTCAGCATCTTACTTTAGTTTTAAAATTAAAAGAACTAGTATGATCTTGGTTCATATAGATTGCCACATATAATGACCAACCCTCTCCTTTTTAAAAATTTCTGCCACACCCAGGATATATTTTTTAAAATTTGAGGTAAATTGTTCATGGATACCTTCTTAGATTATAGAATTCTATAAATTATCCACTGAATTAAAAATTAAAACAATTATTTTTTTGTTTGTTTGAGACAGTCTCAATTTGCTGCCCCAGACTAGAGTGCTCTGGCATCATTGCTCACAGAAACCTCAAACTCCAGGGTTCAAGGAATCTTCAGCCTCCTGAGTAGCTGGGACTACAGGCCGCCACCACAATGCCAGGATGTTTTTCCTATATTTAGTAGAGACAGGGTCTCACTCTTGCTCAGGCTGGTTTCCAATTTCTGAGCTCAAGTAATCCACCTGCCATGGCCTCCCAGAGTGCTAGGATGACAGGTATGAGCCATTGAGCCCTGCCAAAACAATTCCTTTAACTTCAAGCAGTTTCTCTTTCAAGTGACACTACAAGTATGAGAAATGGATGTAAACGTTCTATTAAAATGTGCAAAATAAAAGTGAAAGCACAACATAAAGACATGTTAATATGCTCTAAAATACAAAGATAGTGATTGAATATTTATAAAATGAGTAATTTCACTTGAAACAATGGACAATTTCTAAGTTATAAAAACAGAAATTTGATGATACTTTCTGTACTATGCACCTCTGGGAGCCTTACAAAATTTCAATTTATATTTCCTAAATTTTTTCTAAATCACTTAGGCTAATCCTTTTCTCCACTGCACACGTCTTCACCCACAGTTCTCTTTATTCTCTGCCTGCCTCTACCCGGCTTTGCACTCCTGCACACTGAAATCTGTAGACTCTTTTGAGCCTGACTTCCAGCTGGGCCACCGCGATGGGAAACCTCAGCAGTCACCGACATTCTCTCTCAAAACTCCAGGTGTCATGGTTCCAGAAACACCATTCCATTTCCTGTCCTGTCCCTTCAGGCCTGGGGTGATGATTGCCCCCACAAGTTCCTTCAGGCTTAAACATCTCTTGGTTTTCTTCACCCTTCATGCACAACTACAAATAGTCCAATCATTAAACTTTCATCAGTTAACTATTTGAAGCATGCTACCCATTTTCTGCCCAACACAGTGTATATCTTATCAATGTTACGTATGAACTGAGCTCTACTTCCTATCTTGGCCAATTGGGGGATTTGACATTACATTTTATAGTAAGGCCTTTTTTAATCTTTTATCATCGAAGATTGGGAAATATACTTTCACCAGCACCTTCATTATCTTTCTGTAAATTTGCGTTAATAAAACTTCTAAACCTACACAACTGTCAGGTAAAATAAATACCATGACCTGGATCCCTCAGTGCCAATAATAATCAATATTTTTCTGTTCCTGTTTCAATCTATTTTCCTTGACTTAATAAAATTATGGTAAAGGTAAAGAAGATGGGAATTATTTTTAATTTTCTATTGGGTATTGACAAATTGTAATTATGCATGTTATAAAGTAATGCTATAATATATGTGTACAATGTGGAATGATTGAATCATGCTAATTAACATATCTGTTACTTCTTATACTAACCACCATTCTACTTTCTGCTTCAATGAGTCCAATAGTTTTAGCTTCCACATATAAATGAGAACATGTGACATTTGTCTTTTTGTGTCCAGATTATTTCACTTAGCATAATGTCTTCCAGATTCATCCATATTGTAACAAATGACAGAATTTCCCTCTTTTATATGGCAATACAATATTACATTATGTGTATGTACCACATTTTCCTAATCTATCTATCAGCTGATGGTCATTTATTTGGCAATAAGGATAAGAATGCAGACAACTCCTTCACATGCAGATGATGTGTCCTTTGGATATACACCCAGTAGTTGCTCGATCATATTGATACAGGACAAGTGGCCCCCCAGCCAGCTCGTTGGAGCTGAGGGGCTGACCAGCTGCCTCTCGGTAGTGTTGGCAGTGGTAGCTGGCAGAGGAACCAGCAGCTGGAAGGCAGGCAGGGGGGCCCATAGGAAGCTCTAGTAGTCGGAGGGGACATACAAGTGCTGGGGAAACACCATCACCTTAAATCTCCCTCCCCTTGCTCTTGTGGCTGAACAGGGAACCCCCCATTTCCTAGGCCTGGTTAATTTCGTGTAAGTTTCCTAGGCCTGAATGAAAGGGATCATAGCCATTCTTTGCTACTGAGTTAGAGCCAAATGTAACTATAGAGGACCCCAGGGGTCTATATATACCCCTGGACAAAGAGCCCAGAGCCCGGAGAGAGACACAGAGAGGGAGCCAGAGAGCTTCCCCCCAACCCCCACCAGGGATCTATCTGCCAGGAGCTTTGGTGTTTTTGTATTCTTTTCTTTTCTGTAAATAAATCCTGTCTTACCACTGATCTGTGGTCTTCCAATCTCCCAAAACCAACAACTTACTGAAGACGAAACTCCAGTATCAATATGGTAGCTCTATTTTTTTAATTTTTGAAGCAGCTCCATACTATTTTTTCCATAATGGCTGTACTAATTTACAGCCCCACCAAAATATATAAGTTCATTATTTTCCATATCCTTGCCAACACATTTTTTCTTTCATGTTTTGATAACTGCTATTCTGACAAGTTTAAGTTGATACCGTGATTTTAATTGCATTTACCTAATGACTAGTGATGTGGGCATTCTTTTCATATACTTTTTGACCATTTGTATGTCTTCTCTTGAGAAACTGTTATTCATGTCCTTTGCCCATTTTTTAAGGAAGTCATTTGTTTTCTTCTATTAAGTTGTAGAGTTCTTTATATAGTTTGGATAGTAACCTATTTATCAGTCTCATGATGCACAATTATTTTTTCATACACCATAAGTTATCTCTTTACTCTGTGAGTTGTTTTCTTTGCAAAACAAAAGATTTTAGTTTGACATATTCCATTCATCTATTTTGTTGTTGCTTGAGTTTTGGGGGCTGAATCTAAAAAGTCACTGCCTAGTGATTGTCATATCGTTTTTCCTCTATGTTTTCTTCTAGTAGTTTACAGTTTTAGGTCTTATGTCTTTAATCCATTTTTAGTTGATTTTTGTATATGTTATGAGATAAAGATACAATTTTTTTCCTTTTGCAGGTGGATAGTCTTTTGTCCCAACACTACTTATTTAAGAGACTGTTATCCTCACTGTGTGTTCATGGTATCTTTCGCAAAAATCAGATGGCTTCAAATGTAGGAAGCCAGCCCCATACAACCCGTGAGTGTCCCCAATGCTCAGTGGTGATAAGGGAATGAGAAAAATAGAGACAATAGAAATAAAGCAGAATTTATAGAGTGGGCCTAGGTGGGGCCAATGCCCTCATGTGAGAGACAGCTATGGCCCGAAACTCCAGATGCATTCTGTTTGTATTACTTCTCTTGATCAGCAAATGGGTGTTTACAACAACAAGTGTCATCCTTATGGTTTCTCATGCCCTAATTCTCCATTACCCACCCCATTATCCTTTAGCTATTTTTATTACTTTTACTTCTTAAAATACTTATCAATCACTAACAGGATTACAGAAAACAAAGGAAAAGGGAACATGGACTTTGGAGCTAGATGCCACTCAGTTAATCCCCTGTGTTACTGCAAGGGGGTGGCAGATTAGAAAAAAGATGAATCCTCTTATCTCACAATCACAAGAACTAGTCTTTCTTGCTCAATGAGTTTTTCCTGAAGTCCTTTGATATTCCTGCCACGCTGTCTTGAGAAGGTCCCAGTATCATATATTCTTTGTGGAGGTGCATATCCTCTCCCATTATCCTGCATTCCTGATCACGAAACTTTTTGTATAATAATTCCATTATTATATCAGCATAACTCTATTCCCATAATCCTAACTTCCCTAATGTTTACTCACATCAAATGATTGGATTTTTCTCTAAATTCCCAATTCTGTTTCATTGGCCTATATATCATGCTGTTTTAATTACTATAGCTTTGTACTATGATTTAAAGTCAAGAAACGTAATGTCTACACTTCAATCTTTTTCCTTGATTGCCTTAGTCGTTTGAAGATTTTTATAGTTCCATATGAATTTTAAAGGTTTTAATATTTTTATGAAAAATGACATCAGAATTTTGATAGGGATTGCATTGAATCTGTGGATTGGTTTGGCTACTACAGACATCATAACAGTCTTAACTCTTCCAATTCATTAACACAGAATAGCTTTCCATTTATTACTGTCTTCTTAATTTTGTCAGTTTTATAATGTTCACTGCACAGATGTTTCACTTTCTTGGTTAAATTTATCTCTAAGTTTTGAAATTTTTTGAAACTACTATAAATGCTATTGTTTTCTTGCTTTTTTAAAATGTTTATTGTTTATATATAAACAACACAAATTTGTATATTTTGATTTCATATACTGCAACTTTTCTGTGTATCAGTTCTAATAATTTTCAGTGGATTCTTCAGGGTTTTCTATACTGAAAGACCTTATTGTGAGCAAACAGTTACGATTTCATCTTTTTCTTTTTTTATTTTTCTTTTTTTTTTTTTTTTTACATATACATGTCTTTATTAGGTTTCCACTTTTGCCTTCACAGAATTAAAAAGGCTTAAAATTTAATAACAATAACAATGTTTAAGATAAGGACTAGAAACAAAAACCTTGTTAAAAAAAAATAGTGACTAATTCTCACATAAATTGGATTTAATTTTGACCAAAGTACATAACTTAAACATTAATTTTTAATTGAAATTGTTAATATGTTGTTTAGGTTATTGCATCCTCATTTATAAGTGAAATACGTTTGTAATTTCCCCTTTATAATAATATATTTGCTCCAATTTTAATATCAGGTGTATACAGATTAAGTAGAATGAGTTTGAAGTATTTCTTTTTTTTTTCTATTGTCTGTAAGATTTGGCATGATCTGTTTTTTTGAAATTATTTTTTACTTTTATTTATAAGTATTAGTTGTCTATTTTTTTAGACTTTGGGGAAAAAAATAAGTTAACTGATGACTCCATACTGAACCTCAGTGTCAAAGCATTCTATAATAGACATACTCTTATATGACAATGTGAATGTTACTTTCTTTGCATTATTACTATTATTATTGCTTAATATTTTGATGCAGTAATTGTCTGATTTTATTTCTGAATATATTTATTGTCATTCATTTTTTATGAGATTTCATCTTTTTCTTTCCTTTGGATGCCTTTTGTTGTTCTTGCCTAATTACTCTGGCAAGAACTTCCAATACTACGTTGAATAGAAGTGGTGAAAGTGGACATCTTTGTCTTATTCCTGATTTTAGAAGAAAGTTTTCAATTTTTCACCATTGAATATAATATTAGATCTCGACTTGTCATGCATATATGGCTTTTATTGTGTTGAGGTATTAATGCCTTCCTTCTATACTTAGTTTGCTGAGAGTTTTTATCATGGATATTGAATTTTCTCACATTAATTTTCTGCATCTAGCTAAATGATCATTGGTTTTCATCTTTCATTCTATTAATGCAGTGTATCAGATAAATAGATTTGTGTATGTTGAGGCATACTTGAGATAAATCATTCTTGATGATGGTGAATAATCATTATTTTAATATGCTGTTGAATTTTGTTTGCTAGAATTTTGTTCAGTAGGAATATTTGCCTATAATTTTCTTTCTTTTTTTTTTTTTTTTTTTTTTGTAATGTCTTTATTAGCTTTGGTGTCAGGGTAACACTGGCCTCATAAAGAGTTTGGAAGTATGTAGCAGCCCATATAGCCTATGGCTAGGAGGAGTGAGAGTTGTAAGAAATACCTTTATAGCTCAATAATGGAACACCTTGGTGGAAAGGGCATGGAGAGGGCTTTAGCTCTAACAAGCATGAGAGCTCGCAAGATGAGAGGAGTGGTGAATTGGCAGTCTCTACACCTGTGGTGCTGAGAGGCACGAGATCAGCCTTATATTAGGCTGGAGGAGAAGGCAGTCAGGAGCATGCACATTCTATCACGGACTTGCTCACTCTGATTCTGTTTCCTCTCCTGCCT
>CAUYPK010036067.1:0-10419 GCA_963574355.1 Loris lydekkerianus
ATACAAACATAACAAAACACCACAACACAAAAAAATAAACCAATAACACAATAAACTCAAGCAATCAAAAATCAGTAATAAAAAACAACATCTCAGACAAACAACAAAACACATACCATAAAATACAAACAAAAAAAAAAACAGTTGGACACCAACAAGGGATTATAGATCTACATTATGGGACCCAAGCCAAAGTAAAGTACCCAAGGTACTCAGCCCTACTATGAAACTAATTTAGGGCTTTCACATGAAAGCTATAACCCAGTTACAACCTAGGAATAGGGGGAAGGGGGAAAGGGAGGGGAGGGAGGGGGAAGGTGGGTAGAGGGAGAAGGATTGGTGGGATTACACCTATGGTGCATCTTATAAGGGTATATGTGAAACTTAGAAAATGTGGAATGAAAATGTCTTAGCAAAATAACCGGGAAAATGCCAGGAAGGCTATGTTAACCAGTGTGATGAAAATGTGTCAAGCAGTCTGTGAAGCTAGTGTATGATGCCTCATGATCATATCAATGTACGCAGCTATGATTTAATTTAAAAAAAGATAAATAAATAAATAAGTTTTCTCAGAAAACTAGTACAAGTAAAAAAAAAATAAATAAATAAAAATAACCCAAATACATAAATTTGAGAAAATGAAATATTACTTGACATTTACTACATAAACACAAACTTAGTCTGACAGTTGGGAGTTGAGGCCCCTGGGCTCAGGCTTTGACTTTGCCTCTGAGGATTTATTGGCCTGAACTAAGTCAGCCCCAAGTTGCTCTGGGACTTAGTACAATGAATCCTGTGTTTTCTGCTCTGCCATCTTTTCAAGGATCAGATGAGATAATTGCTGCAAAAGGACATTGTACTTTAAAAAGAAGATAGGTAACAAGGTCTCTTAACTCCAACAGTGGAAGATATCCCCGTGACTGAGATCTTAATGCTGCCACTACTCTGGAAATTAGGGAAAAGTCTCTCATAAGGGCTTGGTCCTCAGGCCCCAGCTCTTGTCCTTGAGCCCATAGCTCTTGTCCTTTACATCTTCTGTGTCGCCCATCCCCTGAAGGGTCTTCTCAGTGTGAAGGACAGCAGACACTCCTTGGGAGTGGCACAGTGCTACAGAGGCTCTCTGTCAGTCACCTGCTCATTTCTTGCATTCTTCAGTCTTCACAGCCAAAAGAGTAGCACCTATGCATAAATTCTGTAGCCTTCTGCTACTGATCACAGCAAGACATAGTGCAATAGACCCCCCAAATAAGCTAGTGAATTCCCTACACATCAGTGGGAAAAGCCATACAGTGGAGATTATTCAAGCCTCCCAACAATCCTTTAAGTCACACATTGTTATGGTGGTCATTACACAGATGAGTAAACTGAGGAATTTTTTTCCAAGTTCTGGTTTATCCCTTGGAGCCAAGTTCCTGCTCTTGGTATTACATCAAAGTCCTCACCCTGATGTTTTTTGGTATTCTGCCCAGATCATAAAATTTTCCCTCTATCAGCTTGGCTTTCCTGGCATATAATCTCTTCCAATTAACCTTCTTTGAGCTAATTCTGCTTTCTAGACTTTTGCAAACTACTTTATAGAATTTTCTGAATGTTTGCAATATCTCTTTGAGATAGATTGCTTACTTGAGCATCCTGGCTAGTTCAGTTCAGGGTGTTTTCTTTCTCTGCTCCACACAATTTCCCTACTTCTGCTATTTCTTCATTGAGTCTTTTCTGAGCCTTAGAGCTCATCCAAACTCACCATGGCTTAGACATGGTATCCTAACATCTAGACCTATTCAGCAGCAGTGCTAATCTATGCTGCTACCCTCAACACAATGCAGAGAATTCATTATCTGGAAGGCAGACTTGTCAACTTGATGTCTCATAGAGTGTACATTTATTTGGCCAAACAGTGTTCTGGATGTATCTGTGAGAGTGCTCCTGGGTGAGACTGCTCTCCCTAATGGGGGGTGGAGGTGGGGCTCATCTGGTCAGTTGGAAGCCTGACAAGAACAAAGTGTCCGAGAAAGAGAAAATTCCTTTGCCTGACTGTCTTTGAGCTGGGACACTTGGGGACTTTTTTTTTCTGCCTTTGGACTTGAACTTGAAACATCTGCTCCTATTGGATCTCAAGCCTGCAAATCTTTGGACTAAAATTGCATCAGCAGCTTTCCTGGGTTTCCAGCTTACTGACAACAGATCTTCAGACTTATCAGCCTCCATTATTTATTTATTTATTTATTTGTTCGTTTATTTATTTATTTATTTATTTATTTATTTTTTGAGACAGAGTTTCACTCTGTTGCCCTAGGTAGAGTGATGGTGTCATCATAGCTCACAGCAGCCTCAAACTCTGGGGCTTAAGTGATCCTCTTGCCTTAGCCTCCCAAATCATTGGGATGATAAGTGCTTGCCATGACATACAGCTAACTTTTCTGTTTTTAGTAGAAGTGGGGTCTTACTCTTGCTTAGGCTGATCTTGAACTACTGAGCTCAAGTAATTTACCTGCTTTGGCTTCCCAGAGTGCTAGGATTACAGGTTTGAGCGACAGCACCTGGCCTCAGCCTCCATGATTACCTGAGCAAACTCTCTCTCTCTCTCTCTCTCCACATACACACACACACACACACACACACACACACACACAAAACACAGATCTATTTATTTGGTTTCTCTGTAAAACTGACTAGTGCAGGTAGAATAGTATTTCCCACTTTTATGGCTCTCTGACACTGATGTGTATGGAATTCGTTAGCTTGTGTTATCGGGTGACTATGGTATGTCTTGCTATGGTCAATAGCAGAAGATTACAGAATTCTTGCATTAGTTATTATTATTTTGGTTTCAAGTTAGTATTCTTTTGGTTTTGAGTGACAAAAATCCAAATCTCAAATTCTTAGACAAAGATATAAATGTATTTGCTCTTGAAATCTAAGAAAAGATAGAACAGTTCTCAGACTGGCTTTTTCTGTGTGATGGGAAAAATTCCTGTGCACAGACAAAACATTTTACATCTCATGATGGCTGTCCCTAGAGAGGGGCTCCCTACTGGAAACAGAAGGATTCTGGGAAAGGACTCTAATCTGTCCAGGTGTGGGACATGTCATTGGATGTGCCAACCAACTGTGTCTAGGGAGATGGGACCCAGTCATAACATAGCAGCTCCAGAACCTTTTTTCCAACTCTCTGGACCACAATCACATGCCTCTTATCCTTGGAAGACAGAGAGGTGGCACCAAGTGACCACATCACCTAGACCTGTTCCATGAATTGAAGGAGGAACTCAGCTGGAAACCTGTGGGCTAATAAGCCACATGTTCAGGATCAGCTGAAATGTATTGTCCTCCTTCTTGTGAGGCTTTCAAGATTTATCCTGCCATGGCTCAGGTCCTAGTTTACCCCAGTCTGCCAGAAGTCTAGGGCTCCATGGTCAACCATTATTCTGAGGAAGTGCATTTCTATACCATGGGATTGATCCTCACTCCCTACTCTCCTCCTCCATCCCCCCAAACTCTTTGTGTCCTTTCAAACTCCTGATCTGTGAGCCACAGACCCCTTGTGTATGTGAACATTCCCTTCCTCTCCATACCTCCCCTTCCAACACCACTCCCCTGGCAACCCTCCCAATGAAAGATGTATTTTTTTTTCCTTTCATGCCCCTTGATAGATTTTAAACATCTTCCTTGTTTCTCATTATTACATTTGAGATATTTTAGCATAATTTCAATGATGGAAAGATAATATATAGGTGAAATATTTAAAAACACTTTTTATTAAACATGTGTTTATCAAGTGGTCTCTATGTGCTAGATATTCTGCTAGGCTCCTTGTGAAATGTGGTGAACAGCAGCAGATCTAGATCTTACTCCCAGGGGGCTTTCAGTCAGGTGGGTGAGAAAGGTATTAGACATTTGATTATCAGATGTACAATTATAAATGTAAGTAATTTCACTGAACAAAGTATGAGTTTCTGTGAAAATGTATAACAAAGAAGCCTGACTTAGACTGGAGTGTCAAGGAATCTTCTGGAAGAAAGTGAGGGTTTAGCTACAACATACAGGATTAATAGACTTAACCAGGCTAGAGGTAGGGGTGGGGAGAGGGAGACAGAGCATTCCAGGCAAAGGAAGGGACATATATTAAAACTCTGTGGTGTAGAAAAATTGCTGATCCCAGGGAGCTGAAGGAAGGGGCTGGGGAATAGAGAATAAGGCAGAGGATGGTATAATTTGATGCTTGAAAGTGGATAAGGGTCAGAAATACAGGACATTGTAGTCTACATGAAGAATTTTCATCCTTAATTTATAATTTGTGAGAATCCAATAATGGTATTGTAAGGGGCAAAATCATCATATTTTTGTTTTGAAAACATCACTCAAGCTTATATGTGGTCCTATAGGAAGAAAATCTGTGCAAGAAATGATGATGGCCTGGATGCCAAGAGGAGCAGTAGACATGATATCCAGTGCACATATTTGAAAAAGTTTTGAAGCCAGAATTCTAGCTTGGTATTATTCACTGAGATTGACAATGCTGGAGTAAAATTAAGTCTTAAGGGTGGATCATGAGTTCAGTCTTGGACATGTTGAGATTGGGATGCCCCCAAGATATCCATCTGGATATTTCATGGTGATGGTTAGGCATAGTGTTTGACAGCTCAGAGGAGAGGTCTGCCCTGGCAGTAATATGTATTTGAGAAGCTAGGGGACCAGAGATGCTAGTCAAAAGTGTGGCTGTGGATGAAATTGCCTAAGGAGAGAACAAAGACTAAAAATAAGACAGTGTTAAAGGGCACAGTTTTGAGGAACTCCATCATGGGGGCCTATTAAAGGAAAAAGAGTGAAGGAGGCAAAGAAATCAAAGATGAAAGAGAAAATCCAGGCCAGTAGGATGTCATGGAATCCAAGGGAAGGGCTGTTTTAAGTTTTAATCCCAGGAGGGAGTGTCAAGTGTTGTCCTAAACATGTAAAAGTATCCTTTAGATTTGATGACATGTAATCAAATGCTGTTTCAATGATATGTTGGTCACAGAGGCCACATGGGAGTAAGTTTTAGTGAATGGCAGATGATAAATGGAAGCTGTGGTTAGATAACTTTTCTTTTTATATAGTTGGGTTATTTTCTTTTTTTTTTTTTTTTTTGTTGGGGATTCATTGAGGGTACAAGAAACCAGGTTACACTGATTGCATTTGTTAGGTAAAGACCCTCTTACAATTGTGTCTTGCCCCCAAAAGGTGTGGCACACACCAAGGCTCCACCCCCTTGCTCTTTCCCTCTCTCTGCTCTTCCTTTCCCCACCCCACCCTCCTTTTTTTCTCTCTGCTCTCCCCTTCCTCCACCCCTACCATGTGAGTACCTAGGATTCATGCTTCTCCATTCTTGAAATGCTTTACTAAGAATAATGTATTCCATTTCCATCCAGGTTAACACAAAGGCTGTAAAGTCTCCATTTTTTAAATGGCTGAATAGTATTCCATAGTGTACATATACCACAGTTTGTTAATCCTTTCCTGGGTTGGTGGGCATTTAGGCTGTGTTCACATTTCAGTGATTGTAAATTGAGGTGCAATAAACAGTCTAGTGCAAGTGTCCTTATGATAAAAGGATTTTTTCCCTTCTGAGTAGATGCCCAGTAATGGAATTACAGGATCAAATGGGAGGTCTAGACTGAATTCTTTGAGGGTTCTCCATACTTCCTTCCAAAAAGGTTGTATTAGTTTGCAGTCTCACCAGCAGTGTAAAAGTGTTTCCTTCTCTCCACATCCATGCCAGCATCTTCAAGTTTGAGATTTTGTGACGTGGGCCATTCTTGCTGGGGTAAGATGGTATCTCAGGGTGGTTTTGGTTTGCATTTCTCTAATAATTAGGGATGATGAGTATTTTTTCATATGTTTCTTAGCCATTTATCTGTTTTCTTTAGAGAAGGTTCTATTCATGTCTCTTGCCCATTGATATATGGGATTGTTGGCTTTTTTCATGTGGATTAATTTGAGTTCTCTATAGATCCTAGTTATCAAGCTTTTGTCTGATTTAAATATGCAAATATCCTTTCCCATTGTGTAGGTTGTCTCTTTGCTTTGGTTGTTGTCTCCTTAGATATACAGAAGCTTTCCAGTTTAATGAAGGTTTTTGTTCTATTTCTTTTTTCTTTCTTTCTTTCTTTTTTTTTTTTTTTTTGAGACAGAGTCTCACTTTGTCTCCCTGGGTAGAGTGGTATGACATCATAGTGCACAGCAACCTCAAACTCTTTGGGTTAAGTGATCCTCTTGTCTCAGCCTCCTGAGTAGCTGGGTCTACAGGCACCCGCCACAACTTCTGGCTAGTTTTTCTATTTTTAGTAGAGACAGGGTTTTGCTCTTTCTCAAGCTGTTCTGGAACTCCTGACTTCAAGTGATCCTCCTGTCTCAGCCTCCCAGAGTGCTAGGATTACATACATGAGCCACCCTGACGAGCCTTTGTTTTTCTTTGTTGTTTTTTTTTAGATGGAGTCTCCCTCTATCGCCCTGTTAGGGTGTGATGGCATCATATTGCTCACTGCAACCTCAAAACCTCAAACTCCTGGCTCCGCGCCTGTGCCTCAAGCGGCTAAGACACCAGCCACATGAACCTGAGTGGTGGGTTCAAATCCAGTCCAGGCCTGCCAAACAACAATGACGGCTGCAACCAAAAAGATAGCTGGGCATTGTGGCAGGCGCCTGTAGTCCCAGCTACTTGGGAGGCAGAGGCAGGAGAATTGCTTGAGCCCAGGAGTTGGAGGTTGCTATGAGCTGTGATGTCACAGCACTCTACCCAGGGTGACAGCTTGAGGCTGTCTCAAAACAAACAAACAAAAACCTCAAACTCCTGGGCTCAGGCAATCCTCCTATCTTAGCCTCCCAAGTAGGAAGGGGGAGTACAGGTGTGCATCACCATGCCCAGCTAATTTTTCTTTCCTTTTCTTTTCTTTCCTATTTTATTTTATTTTTTAAATTTTTTTGGTGGAGACTCACTCTTGCTAAGGCTGTTCTTAAACTCTTGAGTTCAAGCAATCCTCCTACCTTGGCCACCCAAAGAGCTAGGATTACAAGCATGAGCCACTGCACACAGCCAAGGTTCATGTATTTTAAAATGTTAACCACAAATTACATGAGATCAGAGGTAGGGATCCCCAAATCCCTCAGACAATGGTAACTAAATAGGTCTGTTTTACTTGCTATTCAGCATGGGGAATGCAGTTGATTTTTCCTAATTTATGTTATCTCTATTTTGGAAACACTAATTATAACTATAAGCAGCAATCCTATAGGAAAATGATTTTAAGTCACTGTCAGGGTGTCCAACCTGTGACAGCCCATTGGCTGCATGCAGATTATGAAAGGACTGTGTTGCTTATCTGGGGTTGGACAGCACAGATCTCTTCTATGTTCATCAGCTTTCTTTGGTGTTTGTGCATTTAATATGTGCCCCAAGATAACTCTTCTTCCAGTATGCAGCAAAGAAGAAAAAATGTTGGGCACACTTGTAAGGTAAAATCTTCAAAATAATTGAACTGTTTATCCTTTCTTTTCTTTCAAATTTAATAACAGAATCAATAAACTTATAAATCACAATGATGATGGCACTTATTCCACTTCTAAACTTGGCTGTATTTTTTACTCAGCAAATATTTATGTATCTCAGATGCCTAAGGTACAGAAATGTGTTAAATTATCAATTCATGCAGTCTTTCCGCTTTAGTTTGTTGTTGTTGTTTTTTGTTTTTGGCAGTGACTGGGTTTGAACCTGCCACCTCCGACATACGGGGCTGGTGCCCTACTCCTTTGAGCCACAGGAGCTGCCTACCACTTTAGTTTTTTTTAACCTTCAAATTTAAAACATTCTGTGAGGATTTTAAAATATACTTTGAATCATCTTTCTTTTTTTTTTTTTTTTTGCATTTTTTGGCTGGGGCTGGGTTTTAGCTTACCACCTCCCACATATGGGGCTGGCACCCAACTCCTTTGAGCCACAGGTGCTGCCCTCTTTTTTTTTTTTTTTTTTTTTTTTTGAGATAGTGTCTCACTTTGTTGCCCTTTGTCGCTCTTGGTAGAGTACTGTGGCGTCGTAGCTCACAGTAGCCTTAAACTCTTGGGCTCAAGTAATTTCTTGCCTTAGCCTCCCAAGTTTCTGGAACTACAGGCACTTGCCACAACGCCCAGCAATTTTTAGATGAGGTCTCGTTCTGGCTCAGGCTGGTCTGGAACTCATGAGTTCAAGCAATCCACCTGCCTTGGCCTCCCAGAGTGCAAAGCTTTCTTTTCTTTTCTTTCTTTCCTTCCTTCCTTCCTCCCTCCCTCCTTCCCTTTCTTTCTTTTCCTTCCTTCCCTCCCTCCCTCCCTTTCTTTCTTTTTTTTTTGAGACAGAACCTCAAGCTGGCACCCTGGGTGGAGTGCTGTGGCATCCCAGCTCCCAGCAACCTACAACTCCTGGGCTCAAGCGATTCTCTTGCCTCTGCCTCCCAAGTAGCTGGGACTATAGGCACCCACCACAACGCCTGGCTATTTTTTGGTTGCAGCCGTCATTGTTGTTTGGTGGGCCCGGGCTGGATTCGAACCCGCCAGCTCAGGTGTATGGGGCTGGTGCCTTAGCTGCTTGAGCCACAGGCGCCGAGCCAAAGCATTTCTTTTTTAATCTTAAAATTTGGTTTGACTTAAAACCCAATGCATTGTTATGATATTAAGTCCTCCTATCACTGTCCTATAATTGTTTAAGTAGTTTCTGCCTGGATTTGCAAAGGTTTGGTTAAATATCAGCCTGGATTTTGAGTAATAAACTTATACATTAGATGAGCCATCTTTCAAAATTGGTTTCTAGGATTCCATTTTATTCAGTATATATCAACTAATCTTAGAATTGAAATTGAATTTTGAGGTAGAGTTTTCAGAATTTCATAATGCTGGGACATACCCTTTAACCTAAATCCAATATGGACCTCAGCAACAACTGTTCTATCAGTTAACAATGATATCTGGCTTTTATCCCTAGACGAACTTCATTCTAAAAGGTATTTTTACAACTAACACCTGACTGGATAGTTTTCACAGTACTGCTTGAGACTATCCTGAACTACAAAGTAATAAGAAGTACTTTCCTTCATCTTGGCTCAGAGCAGAGTAGACAAGGCTGATGGTCGTAACATGTTTAGCCAGTAAGCTGTGGCTGAACCTCTAGCAAGCACCCCACAATGTGGCGCTGTTCTTCAGGTTCAGGTGTGCACCTTGAGAAAGGAAAATGCATTTCCAGAGGCTAAGACTCTTTCTCTTAAGAGAAAAGCTAACCTTGGTCTACCTTTCTCACTCAGCTCTCTTGGATCCAATGGACAGTGGACTGACTCTGTTCTGTTTCTCAGGCTGAGTCTCTTTGTTGCAGCTCTCTTTAAAGCCCTTCTTTTTTTTTTTTTTTTTAATGATAAAAAACATAAAATTTATCATCTTAACCATTTTTTTTTTTTGAGACAGCCTCATTTTGTCATCCTAGATGAAGTGCTTTGGCATCACCAGAGCTCACAGCAACCTCAAACTCATCAGCTCAGGTGATCGTCTTGCTTCAGCCTCCTGAGTAGCTAGGACTACAGGCACCTGCCACAGCATCTGGCTATTTTTTCTATTTTTAGTAGAGATGGAATCTTGCTCTTGCTCAGGCTGGTCTCAAACTCCTGAGCTCAAGCAATCTACCCACTTGGACCTCCCAGAGTGCTAGGATTATAGGCGTGAGCCACAGCACCTGGCCCATCTTAACCATTTTTAAACAGACAATTAATAGTGTTAAGTATGCTCACATTGTCATGAAACTACTCCCCAGAACTTTGACATCTTCCAAAACTGAAATTCTGTATCTGTTAAATGGCTCCCAATTTCTTCCTCTCTCCAGCTCCTGGCAATCACTGTTTTACCTTCTGTTTTGGAGTTTAACCATTATAGATACTTCACATAAGTAAAATCGTATAGTAGTTGTCTTTTTGTTTTTGTGTTTGTTTTTGAGACAGAATCTCAAACTGTTGCCCTGAATAGAGTGCCGTGGCATTACATCTCACAACAACCTCAAACTCTTGGGCTTAAGTGATTCTCTTGCCTCACCCTCCCAAGTAGCTGAGACTACAGGTGCCCGCCACAACGCCTGGCTATATTTTCCCGCCACCCTAGGTGTATGTGGCCGGTGCCCTGCCGACTAAGCTATGGGCGCCGCCCACTAGTTGTCTTTTTTTTTTTTTTTATTATAGATAAAAATATGCACCATAGATGTGGCCCAACCCATCACCCTCCCTCCACCCAAACCTCCCCCCTCCCTTCCCCTTCCTTGGTCCTTTCCTCATAGTATTGAGGTATAGTTGGGTTATAGCCATCATGTGAAAGCTATAGTTTACCTTCATAGTAGGGCTGAGTACATTGGATACTTTTTCTTCCATTCCTGGGATACTT
>CAUYPK010036068.1:0-13267 GCA_963574355.1 Loris lydekkerianus
AAACCCAGCCCTGGCTGAACTGCAACCAAAAAATAGCCGGGCATTGTGGCGGGCGCCTGTAGTCCCAGCTACTCGGGAGGCTGAGGCAGGAGAATTGCGGAAGCCCAAGAGCTGGAGGTTGCTGTGAGTCCTGTGACATCATGGCACTCTACCAAGGGCAGTAAAGTGAGACTCTGTCTCTAAAAAAAAAAAAAAAAAAAAGATGAAGTGCTGAGACATAGTCCAAAATAAAATATTCATCAGAAAAGCTAATAGGGTCTGTTTGGTGGTTCAGCGCTGGTATTATCCACTGCAGCTTCATGAAACCTGGTCAGTTGATTATAGCAGATGTCTACTGCAACCAGTTGGACAAAACGATGAGGATCTTGCAATTAAGCAGCAAGACAATACAGACAGGCCAATCCTCTTGACCAGGACTTGACAACATATTGCAAAAAACACTGCTCAAAATATAAAAGCTGGAATTGGAAACTCTGTCATCCACTGTATTCACCAGACCTTGTACCCACTGACTACTGCTTCTTCCAGGCTTCGGACCACTTCTTTCAAGGAAAAATATTCAATTCTCAACAAGGTGAGAGAAATCCCTTTTGCAATTTCATCACCACTTGTTCCCCAGGCCTCTTCACTGCTGGCTTAAATAAGCTACCATCAGGATGGGAAAACTGTGTTCATACTTTAGGTGCAATCTTTAATTGTAGTGCTTCTTGTTTGAACTTTAGATCTTGAACATTTCATATTTAACAACCTAATAATAACCATCACATCTATGCGTGTGAAGTGGTATCCCATTATGGTTTGGGTTTGCATTTCCTTGATGCCTCATGATGATGAGCATATTTTCATGGACATGCTTCCTGATGATTTACACATGTTTTTGGAGAAATGTCTATTTAAGCCATTTGCCCTCTTTTATTTTATTTTTGAGAAAGAGTCTCAAATTGTCACCTCGGTAGAGTGCCAGGGCATCATTGTAGCTCACAGTATTGAGTTCCAACTCTTGGACTCAAGCGATCCTCTTGCTCTTGCTCAGGCTGGTTGCAAACTTGTGAGCTCAAAGCAATTCACCTGCCTTGGCTTCCCAGAGTGCTAGGATTATAGGCGCGAGCCACCATGCCCAGCCTTATTTATTTATTTTTGAGACCAAGTCTTGCTCTCTTGACTGGGCTAGAGTGTAGTGGCATCATTATAGTTCATAGTAACCTCAACTCCAAGGCTCAAGCAATCCTCCTGTCTCAGCCTCCTGAACAGCTGGGACTACAGACACCCACCACTACACCCAGCTAATTTTTCTTTCTTTTTTTTTTTTTAGACACAGGGTCTTGCTCTTTCTCAGGCTAATCTCAAACTCCTGGCCTTAAGCAATACTCCTGTGTTGGCCTCCCAAAGTGATAGATTACACGCGTGAGCCACTGCACATAGTCTTCCTTTGCTCATTGAAAAAATTTTTTTCTGGTGTTGAGTTATAAATTCTTTAACTGATTTATGATTTGCAGATTTTGTCTCCCATTCTGTGTGGTTTTTTTACTCTCTTAATGTCCTTTAATGCACTTTTTTTTTTTTTTTTTGACAGCAGTACAATTAATCTATATTTTCTTTTGCTACTTGTGCTTATGGTGTCATGTCTAAGGAACCAGTGACAAATCCAAAGTCAGGAAGATTTAACCCTGTGTTTCTTACTATTTTTATACTTTTAACTCATACCTTTCAGTTTTTAAGCATTTTGAATTATGGTATAGAGTAGTATTCCACTACACCAATTTGTATATGATGTAGAGTAGTATTCCAGCTTCATTTTTTTTTTCTTTTTTGAGACAGAGTGTCATTCTGTTGCCCTGGGTAGAGTGCCGTGGTGTCATAGCTCACAGCAACCTCAAACCCTTGGGTTCCAGCAATTCTCTTGCCTCAGCCTCCCAAGTTGCTGGGACTACAGGCATGCCCCACAATACTAGGCTGGTTTTTCTATTTTAGTAGAGGAGTCTTGATTTTGCTCAGGATGGTCTTAAACTGCGTTCAGTTGATCCACCCGCCTTGGCCTCCCAGAGAGCTAGGATTACAGGTGTGAGTCACCACACCCAGCCCTCCAACTTCATTCTTATTCAGTTGTTCCAGCATGATTTGTTGCAAAGGTTTTTTTTTTTCTTTTTTTCTTTTACACTGTGCCTGTGCTCTCTGCTCCCCTGGCCCCAACCCTGCCAGAGGCCACAGAGGGTGCCCCACAAAGATTACACTTTCCCCACATTGAATTGTCTTTATACCCCATGTCAATTGAAGACAAATGTTAAGGGTTTAATTCTAGTCCATTAACCTATGTGTCTATTCCATGTCACAATTCCTTGATTACTGTTGGTTTGTAGTTAAGTTCTGAAATTGGAAAGTGTGGGTCCTCCAATTTTTTTTTTTTTTTTTTTGTGAGACAGAGTCTCACTATGTCACCCTCAGTAGAATGCCATGGCATCACACCAACCTCAAACTCCTGGGCTTAAGCAATTCTCTTGCCTCAGCCTCCCAAGTAGCTGAGACTGCAGGCGCCCACCACAATGCCCAGCTATTTTTTTTTTTTTTGGTTGCAGTTGTCATTGCTGTTTAGCAGGCCTGGGCCGGGCTTGAACCCGCCAGCCTTGGTGTATGTGGCTAGTGCCCTCCTCACTGAGCTATGAGCTCCAAGCCCCAACTTTGTTCTTTTTCAAGATTGGTTTGTCTGTGTGGGGGTCCTTAAAATGCCCATATGGATTTTAGGGACAGCATGTCAATTTTTGCAAAGAAGTCAGCTGGGATTTTGATAGGAATTATGTTGAATTTATAGATCAATGTGGGGAATATCAGGATCTTCACAATAGTGTCTTCCAATCCACGGACACAGGACATTTTCCCATCTATTTAGGTTTTCTTAATTTCTTTCAGCATTTTATAGTTTTCAGTGTTTAAGTTTTACATTTCTTTTGTCAAATGTGTTTTAAAGTATTTTATTCTTTTTGATGCTATTGTAAATAGGGTTTTTGTTTTTGTTTCTGTTCTGTTTTGGTTTTTTGAGACAGTCTCACTATTTCACCCTTGGTAGAGTGCAGTGGCATCACAGCTCACAGCAACCTCAAATTCTTGGGCTTAAGCAATTCTCTTGCCTCAGCCTCCCAAGTAGCTGGGACTACACCCAGCTATTTTTTTTTGTTATCGTTGTTGTAGTTGTCATTGTTGTTTAGCAGGCCTGGGCTGGGTTTGAACCCACCAGCCTCAGCATATGTGGCTGGCACCTTAACCACTGAGCTATGGGAACTGAGCCAGGTTGTTTTCTTAATTTTTATTTTCAGTTCGTTCATTGCTCTTGTACCAAAGTAAAATTGATTTTTGTTTGTTAATCTTGCATCCTGCAACTTTGCTGAGCTTATTAGTTCTAATAGTTAATTTTCTATATGTAAGATCTTATATATAAAACCAAGGAAATCAAGCTTTTAGGCTGTAAACACTCAGAGGTAAAGGACTAGGTAGGTCCCTGCAGTCCTTGACAAATCTAGCTTATCAGTACTATGAAGTCTGTTGATGACTCATAACGGCTTTTCAATGGCAGAGGACCCTGAATGTCCAGCCAAAAATACATGTACTATAAAAGTGTAAAACTGCTGAGGATTTCAGTGCCTGTGTAACTAAAAATTTAATGGGTTATTACTTATGCTTTCATTTCCTTCTCATAATATATGTGAATGAGTGAGAAACAAGAGTGTATTACATAAGTTGAAAGCACCAGGAGCTTAGATTCAGAAAGAAAAAGCAATCAGCCACATCCAGAGTATGGACATTCTACTGTACAAATAACCTAGTTTATCCATGAACTCAATGACAAGGAAAAAAGTATGTCTATCTGTGAGGGTAGAAGAAGAAAAAGTGACTGCTAAAGAATACACTATATAAAACAAATGCAATATATAAAACTGTTTGGATACTAACTTTAATAAACTAACCTTAAAAGGACATCTTTAAACAACTGGAGAAATTTTTCTTTTTCTTTTTTTAGAGACAAGAGTCTCACTTTGTCACCCTTGGTAGAGTGTGCTGTGGCATCATAGCTCACAGCAACCTCAAACTCCTGGGCTTAGGTGATTCCCTTGCCTCAGCCTCCCACGTAGCTGGAACTACAGGCACCCACCACAATGCCCGGCTATTTTTTTGTTGCAGTTTGGCTGGGGGCCCAGGTTTGAACCTGCCACCCTTGGTATATGGGGCCGGCACCCTACTCACTGGGCCACAGGTGCTGCCCACAACTGGACAAATTTTTCAATGAATTAAATATTAGATATTAAGAAACAATGTCTACTTCATTCAGTGTGCTAATGGCATGGTGATTACATTTTTAAAAGCTTCTCACTCAGTTAGGGATGCATAATGAAGTAATTATGAATGAAATTATACCTAAGATTTGCTTTAAAATGGTTTTTAAAAATGGAGGAGGGATAGATGAAACAAGATTGCCAAAATGTTAGTAATTATTGAAGTTGGATGATGGTTACTTCGGCTCATGCCTGTAATCCCAGCACTCTGGGAGACCAAGGCAGCTTAAGCTCAGTTCGCGACTAGCCTGAGCAAGAACAAGACCCTGTCTCTACTAAAAATAGAAAAACTAGATAGGTGTTGCACACCTGCAGTCTCAGCTACTTGGGAGGCTGAGGCAAGAGGATCACTTGAGCCCAAGAGTTTGAGGTTGCTGTGAGCTGTGACACCACAGCACTCTATCCAGGGCAACAGTGAGACTGTCTCAGAAAAAAATAACAATAATGAAAAGAATGACTTAATGACTCATCCCTGAGCTTACATAATTAGTATTTCTTTCATTATAATTGGTATTATTAGTTGTTTATTTCTGTCTCTAACATTAGGCTACCATATTCTTAAAGTCAAGGTCACATCCCATTAATTGTTTTCTCCTTTCTAGCTTTAACGCGTTGCTTATCACACAGTAGTAAATATTTACAAATAAAAATAATTTTTTCATAATACTTGAATGAAATAAAAGGATATCTGATACATGATAAACATCCAGTACATAGAAACTCTTTACAGTTGTAATAATGGGTATTTAATGAATTGAGCAAATCCATGCTGATTTATTATCAGCCAGCTAATTTATTTCAGAACTATACTGGCTGGAAATTATTAGAAAAGAACTTCAATTTCCTGTTTTGGTGACAGCAAAAATTTAGGTTGTAGAACCTCAGAAAGGGCCTCACCATATTTTTCAAGAACTCCTTGTTAGTACCACGGTGAGTATAAAATTAAAAAATGAAGGAAAAAGGATATTTTTCAAAATCCAGCTTCACATCCTCCTTAAGCTGGTCTACCTACAGGCAGAGTTAAATGCTGAGATCTCCTTATGTTTACTTAATCCCAGAAACTCAGTGCAGTTATCGTTATAGAGTAAGCACTCACTCAGCATCACTTGAAAGAATGAACAAATAAATAGGGCTGAATTTTTTTTTTTTTTTTTTTTTGAGACAGAGTCTCGCCGTGTCATCCTTGGTTGAGTGCTATGGTGTCACAGTTCACAGCAACCTCAAACTCTTGGGATTAAGTGATTCTCTTGCCTCAGTCTCCCAAGTAGCTGGGACTATAGGCACCCACCACAACACCCAGCTATTTTTGTTGCAGTTGTCATCGTTGTTTAGCTGGCCGGGGCCGGGTTCAAACCCGCCAGTCTTGGTGTATGTGGCTGGTGCCAAAAACTGAGCTACGAGCGCCACCCATGGTTGCATTTTTTTTTTTTTTTTTTTTAATAGAGACAGAGTCTCACTTTATGGCCCTTTGGTAGAGTGCTATGCCGTCACAGCTCACAGCAACCTCCAGCTCTTGGGCTTAGGTGATTCTCCTGCCTCAGCCTCCCGAGCAGCTGGGACTACAAGCGCCTGCCACAACGCCCGGCTATTTTTTTGTTGCAGTTTGGCCGGGGCTGGGCTTGAACCCGCCACCCTCGGCATATGGGGCCGGTACCCTACTCACTGAGCCATAGGTGCCGCCCCTATGGCTGCATTTTTAATGTGACAATCTCTTCAACCAGACTGTGAGCATATCAAGTATAGAGATCATGTTTTATTCATCTTTTTGTCTCCAACATCTATCCAGCACAAAATGAATGTGTACTAAATACTACTTATTAAATTGTAGACAATTTATTTCAAAATTACAAAGAAAAGAAAAGAAAACACATTTCTCATATGATATAAACTTGTACCAAAGACTTATGAATATACTTTTGAACTGTAGTGGAAAATATAGGAATTTCTATCTTGAGGGTATAGTAGAAAGGAATTTGGAAACTGGAAGTAAGGTTACCCTAGTTGTGGAGGGTGATTAAAACTAACTAATCCCAGTGAGTGAGAATCTAGCCTCCATGAAGATCTCTGCCTCTACCTGGACAGCATCAGCCCCAGGACAACCCACCAGGGCAGGCTGTGATCGCATCTCTCAGCCTAAGAGTACACACCTATCAGGGAAATTCCTGCTGTGGCCACGATGAGAAAAGACTTGGGTGTGGGGAAGGACAGTAGCAGGGATTGCCTGGAGTCCAAACAAATGGAGAGACTGAGAGGCAGACTGGTGACACCACATCTGCTTCGAGAATGGCACACTGACTCCCTTCCAAAGTATTCTATTACACTGCACCACTGCAGAAGGAATGGGACGGCAGGCTGGGGATGGCTGGCTGGAATCACATCTTAGGGAAGCTGGCCAGGTTGGCAATGCCACAGGCGTTGTTCTTATTCCGAGCCATGAGGATATAGCCTTTGTTTCCCCAGTTTTCTCCCCAGCTGTAGGACCAATTAAGAAAAACACTTTCAGTTTACTCATTAAAACACTTACTGAGTATTATGCTAGGCACTGATAGTATACAAAAACGAATAAATCTTTTTTACCTTTGAAGAATTTAAAGTCAAGAAGTGAGGAGAAAACATAATACTATAGTTATCAAAAGTGGGAGATAATGCGTCTGATCAAGAGGACCAAAAAAACTTTGATATAAGAGGTGGCATTTGAGCTGAGCCAAGAGAATGGGTAGAATTCTGACCTGTGGGAAGCGGATAGCACAAAAGGGGTGTGAAATGAACAGAGACAGGAATGCATGGGGAGTGTGTTAGGATCTGGTGGTTGAACAACAGTGTGCTGGACAGGGTATAGTGGAAGACATGTCTGGAAAGGGAGATTGAGAACAAGTTGAATTATCTTTACTGTAAGCCTACAGAGTTTGACTTCTACTCAAGTAGTTCTTCTACTTGAGTAGAAGTCAAACTCTGTAGGAGTGGAGAAGCCAGTGAAGCTTTTTGAGTTGGAGAGTGATATGATTAGAGTTGTATTTGGGTAAGATTAATCCTGAAAATATAAGTCAAGAGCATAAGAAAGATGCAAGAGCAGCTGAAGCTGGTGATTTTAATTTGGGAGAAAACCCCATAGGAGAGATGGGACTATGAAGTGTGATGAGATTATAAAGGAAAGGAGTGGAGAGACTAGAGGACAGGAGAGACAAAGGGAAAGGAGAGGGGAGAGATGGGTTTATATCTTCCAAACTATTTTCATGAGTTTTCTGTCCTTTTCCCCCAACCAGCAACTTCTCAAATTACCCACTACATTTTACTTAAGAGCCTATCCTGCCTCGTTCTCCTGTTCTCCGCTTCTTCACGGCCACACACACACACCCCCCGGTATTCCTGACCCTGCCTGGGTGTGTCCCTTACTCCTCTAGCTCTCTTGGATATTCTCTCTGCCCTTGGCACCAGATCGAGAGAGAGAGAGAGAGAGAGAGAGAGAGAGAGAGAGAGAGAGAGAGAGAGAGAGAGAGAGAGAGTGTAGAGTGAGTGCCTGGGGCTGACTATACAGGAACAGAAGCTACGGGAGATTAGAACAGTGCTCAGGTTCACCCTGAGTTGGGACTGTGATAAAAAAAAAAAGGTTGTTTCACCTGAAGAACTCTCAGCCTTATAATCTAGCCTTCTAGGTAGCCCCCCAACTTTGTTACACCACTGCATTAGTCTGTAATCCTGAGAGCCTAGGATTCCTGCTCCTTGGGGAGCAGCACGGACAACAAATGTAATCAGTCCTGCTGCCAGGTTGGTGGTGACCAACCAGGAAAGGAAAAGTATGATCTTTTTTTTTTTTTGAGACAGAGTCTCATTATGTTGCCCTCGGTAGAGTGCTGTGACATCACAGCTCACAGCAATCTCAAACACTCAGGCTTAAGCGATTCTCTTGCCTCAGCCACCTGCCACAACACCTGGCTATTTTTTGGTTGTAGTTGTCATTGTTGTTTGGTAGCCTGGGCTGGGTTTGAACCTGCGAGCTCTGGTGTATGTGGCTGGCACCCTAGCTGCTGAGCTACACAGGTGCTCAGCCGAAAAGTATAATTCTTATAAATCTGCCCCTCATTCCCAAAGTCACAAGGGCCTAAAAAGAAATGGGAACCAGGGTACCCTAGAATTTTACTTGTTCCCAATAATAATTAGGAAACTAATTTGTTTTTGTTCTCATTTCTTTTTTTTTCTTATCTTATTTCTAAAAAGTGTTTCTCTTCACGGACTTCACAAGTTGTGTCAAGTTCTTATATACATATATAAAACTCCATAATCTTCAAGGGTCTCTTGAAGAGCCAAAAGCTCCACAAGGGAATATTAAACCTTTACATTGTTCCCCTGCTGCCTACAGACAGAGTGATAATGGAAACTTCCCTAAAAATTGATCACATTAGAGACCAAAGAAAATAAAAATATGTAATTGCAAAGCTTCTCTAGACTCTTTTTGCTACTTTATGTCATGTTAGTTAGGCCCTTGTTTCTTACTGGCTCTGTGATCACTGAAGCAGACACCTGCTCGTTCCCCGTGTGTGGTACTAAGCACCTGGCATGTGGAACAGTGTCCAATGCCTACTTTGAGCACTGGCCACTAAATGTTAGGCACAGAATTAAAAGCCTCTGCCTGGAAAGATAAAACTGAAAAGCCTGAGGTAATTCCCTCTTAAATTGGGAGTGAGAAAGAAATATTAAGAAGTTAGAGGTGAGGCTGGATAGTCTAAGGATGATTGAGACACAAAAGTAGTATTCCCATCATACCTGTTTTTAATTATCCAGTGTTTGTTTCCTTTCTGGATTCCATATCCCACTGCCAAAACCGCATGGTTGACATTGTCACTATTGCAGCTTTCATCATAGTACACACCTAAGAAACAAACTTTCAAGGTAAGGCTCTCAATACAAGGACCGCCCTGTGGGGCATCCCAGTCTAGAAGACTGTAGAATACCAACCCCTTGAGAGAGTTTACAACAGAGATTCTCTGCCCTGCAGCAATAGTTTCTCTTTGGCAGACTCAATCAGAATATGAAAACTAAGTACTGTGAGGTGGCTCATATCTGTAATCCCAGCACTCTGGGAGGCCAACGTGAGTGGATTGCCTAAGCTCACAAGTTCAAGACCAGCCTGAGCCAGAGCAAGACCCCATCTCTAAAAATAGCTGGGCGTAGGGCAGCGCCTGTGGCTCAGTGAGTAGGATGCCAGCCCCGTATACCAAGGGTGGTGGGTTGGAACCCGGCCCCAGCCAAACTGCAACAAAAAATAGCCAGGCATTGTGGCGGGCGCCTGTAGTCCCAGTTACTTGGGAGGCTGAGGCAAGAGAATTGCCTAAGCCCAAGAGCTGGATATTGCTGTGAGCTATGATGCCATGGCATTCTACCAAGGGCGACAAAGTGAGACTCTGTCTCTAAAAAAAAAAAAATAGCTAGGCATTGTGGCAAGTGTCTGTAGTCCCAGCTACTAGAAGGCTGAGACAGGAGAATCGCTTGAGCCCAAGCGTTTGAGATTGCTGTGAGCTGTGACACTCTACTGAGGGAGACAAAGTGAAACTCTATCTTAAAAACAAACAAACAAAAAAAAAACTAAGTACTGAAAATACCTTGTGTCCTCTGAGAAACCACCAAGCCCATAACATAAAAGACAGTTTTCTATAGGAACAGCTCTTTACCTTTGCTGTAAAACTGGAAGGAGGTTAGGCTTGCATCAATACCCACAGAGATGGGTCCCACTCGGGCCACTGCCCTCTTCAGGGCTTTCTCGTTCCCCTCAGGGATCTCTCTGTAGCCTCTGCATTTAGCTGCCTTGCCAGTTGGGTTGTACATGCAGCTTTCATCCTAGAAGAGACAAGGTTGTGATAGGGCTAGAATAAAGCAGCAGGCAATGAGCTGGGGAATGAGAAACTCAACTGATGTTTTGAGTAATGACAGTGAATGACCAGGGGCAGCAGACTAGAGTCTCCTCACCATTTTATTAAACTATAAAAAAAAAAAAATGTGAAAAGTGAATTCTTAACTTCTATCACTGATAAAAATCAATTCCAGGTGCTTGGAAGACATAAAAGTGGAAGAAAAAACTTTAAAACTTAAAAAGGAGAGAGAATATTTTTATTACCTCAGAGTAGAGAAAAATTGCTGAAATAAGAATTTTTAAAAAATGTACAAATCATCTTCTGGCTGTGTAGTATTTGTGGGCCTCAGAGAACAGGAAGGTGTCAACTGCTATACGGAGACCAAGATCAAGGCTCAGCTACAGGGAGGGCATGGGCCCTCTGCACCTGTATTAGGGAAAGTGATAAGGAGCAAAGAATTTTGGCTGGAGCCTTGTGCTCTCAGTAAAGATAGAATATATAAGTAAAAACAAGTGACACTAAAATATATTAATTAAAGAACTTATAATTTAGCCTGTGACAAATTGTGGAATGTAATGATAGTCCAAGTCAAGGTGATATATTCTTTTTGGCAATTTATTTTTCCCCTAGACTATCCTTTCAAAACTCTAAGGTTTCATCTATAAGAATATGTTATCTATTACGAAGGAGGCTGAGGCAAGAGAATCTCTTGAGCTCAGAGTCTGAGATTCGTGTGAGCTAGGCTGAGATCATGGCACTCCAGCCTGGGCAACAGAGCGGGACTCTGTCTCAAAATAATACCTTAGCCTCTCACAGTGCTGGGAATATAGGCCTGAGCCACTGAGCCTGGCTCATTTGATGATACTTTAAAGTCAGAATAACATGCCAAGACTTCAACTTATAACACACATTATATTAGTATTTACATATCTTTTTTAAATTCCTCAAATTTTTTCTCAAGACAGAATCTTACTCTGTGCCCTGGGTAGACTGCTGTGGCATCACAGCTCACAGCAACCTCAAACTCTTAGGTTCAAGCAATCCCCCTTCCCGAGGCTCCCAGAGTGTTAGGATTACAGTTGTGAACCACTACGCCTGGCCTCTTTTTTAAATTCCTAAAAATCAGTAAGAAAAAGGAAAAATTACCCAATTAAAAATGGGCTGTAAATAAAATTCAGTTCATTGAGGAAGAAATGCAAATGGCCAGATAATCACCATGATAAAGATCTGAATCAGTGGGATTTCTTATCATTGCTGGTTGGAGTATTAATTTTTCCAAATAGGTAAACAATTTGACATTATGCAGTGAAGTTGAAGATAGGCATACCCTAAGACCCAGATGATTCTGTTCTAAGGCGTTATATCTTAGTAAGAAATGTTTGCACATGTGCTTGAGAGACATGCCCATGAATGTTTATAACAGATAAACAGACCTGTGGATAAATCTTATCTTTGTGGGACATACTAGTGGTATGAATTCGAATATGCTGTTTTACCTCCTTAATATCAATTTTCTCACCTATAAAGTGAGGACAGGTCTGCCTTATAGGGCTGATACGAGGATTAAGTGAGAAAATGCACTACTGGGCAGCACCTGTGGCTCAAAGGAGTAGGGCGCCGTCCACATATGCCAGAAGTGGTGGGTTCAAACCCATCCCCGGCCAAAAAAAGAAAGAAAAGAAAAGAAAAGAGAGAAAAGAAAAGAAAAGAAAAGAAAAGAAAAGAAAAGAAAAGAAAAAAAGAAAGAAAGAAAATGCACTACTAAGCACATAGAAGCTATCATTTTGATTACTTAAATTTTGTGTCCCTGCTCCAAAGGCTCCTGTTAGAAAGGGCTCATAGAAGGAACCCTCCCCAACACATTCTGCAAAGCAAACATCACCCTGATACCACATTCAGGAAATGACCCAACAAAAAAGGAAAGCTACAGGCCAATCTCACTAATGACTATTGATGCAAAAATACTCAATAAAATCCTAGCTAATGGAATACAGCTGTGTATTTTTAAAAATTATACATCATGGCCGGGCGCCTGTAATCCCAGCACTCTAGGAGGCCAAGGTGAGTGAATCACCTGAGCTCAGAAATTTGAGATCAGCCTGAACAGGAGCAAGATCCTGTCTCTCTACTAAAAATGGAAAAAAGTAATCCAGATGTTGTGCCAGGCATCTGTAGTCCCAGATACTTGGGAGGCTGAGGTAAGAAAATTGCTTAAACCCAAGAATTTGAGGTTGCTGAGAGTTAAACACCATGGCACTCTACCAAGGGTGACAGAGTGAGACTCTGTCTCAAAAAAAAAAAAAAAAAGAAAAGAAAATTATACATCACGATCAAGTGGGCTGGTTTAACAGATGCAAGTCCATAAATATAATTCACCACAAAAATAGAAGCAAAAACAAAGACCAGATGATCCCCTCAATAGATGCAGATAAAGCATTTGATAAAATTCACCATCTTTTTCTGATGAGAACACTTAAGAAATTAGGCATAGGCTTGGAGCCTGTAGCTCAGCAACTAGGGCGCCTGCCACATACACCAGAGCTGGCAGATTTAAACCCAGCCAGGGGTCTGCCAAACAACAATGACAACTACAACCAAAAAATAGCTGAGCATTGTGGTGGGTGCCTGTAGTCACAGCTACTTGGGAGACTGAGGCAAGAGAATTGCTTAAGCCCAAGAGTTTGAGGTTGCTGTAAGCGGTGATGCCATGGCACTCTACCAAGGGCGAAATATTAGGTTGTTTCAAAAGTTTTGTCCGTTTTAATGTCATGTGTTTTTGTAGCTCCATATCTCAATAAATATTTATTCAACTGTGTCGTGGTATATACTGATCGATGGAGAATTTTATACTCTATACATTGATGCTGTTCATTTTTTTCTACTTTTAATTTTTTTTATTCTTTTCAGCCTATTACTATATGATGTCATTAAGCGATTTTCGGCCAATTTTTCTCTATGAATTCAAATTAAACCAAAGCGCTGCCGAAACAGCCCCAAAAATTAACCAGGCATTTGGCAATGATAGTGTTAATGAATGCACTGTTCGACGTTGGTTTGTGAAATTTTGTTCCGGAAATTTTAGCCTCGAAGATGAGCCCC
>CAUYPK010036070.1:0-17876 GCA_963574355.1 Loris lydekkerianus
ATACTATGCAGCCTTAAAGAAATATGGAGACTTTACCTCTTTCATGTTTACATGGATGGAGCTGGAACATATTCTTCTTAGCAAAGTATCTCAGGAATGGAAGAAAAAGTATCCAATGTACTCAGCCCTACTATGAAGCTACATTATAGCTTTCACATGAAGGCCATAACCCAACTATAGCACAAGACTATGGGAGAAGGACCAAGGAAGGGGAAGGGAGGGGGGGGGAGGTTTTGGTGGAGGGAGGGCAATGGGTGGGGCCACATCTATGGTGCATCTTAAAATTAGGCGATTGCACTAATGTACACAGCTATGATTTAACAATAAAAAAAAAAAGAATTCATGGATAAATCCACATATTTATGGTCATTAATTTTCAGTAAAAGTAGAAAGACATTTTAAATGGAAAAAATATGCTTTCAAAAAATGTACTAGAATATTTATATATCTAGATTTAATCGAATGAATGTAGACAACTACATTCCCCATTATATAAAAATTAACTCAAAGATTTTTAAATAATAGCTAAACATATAAAACTCTTAGGTGGAAATACAGCAAAACCTTCATGACTCTGGATTAGAAAACAATTTCTTACATATCACACTAAATTGCAATCGAAGAAAAAATAGATAAATTGTATTTCATTAAAATTTAAAACTTTTGTGCATCAGAGAGCACTATCAGACAGTGAAGTCAACCAACAGCATGGAAGAAAATACAACGAATCTGTATAAGTTGACTATCCCAGGGACTGTAAGAAACAAGTCAACATACGATGGTGGTCAACATAAGGGTTTGGGTCTACTATACCGATATGTATATGTGATGTATGTTCAATGTATAAAAACTAGGTCAATTTAAGGAGGTGACCATGTAGGGAGGTACTGAACTATGGAGGTTCTTCTCTAATTGCAAATTCTATATCTGATAATGGTCTAGGATCCAGAATATAGAAAGTACTTGTATTATTAAACTCATAATAAAAACACAAACAATCCAATTTAAAAATGAGCAAACAATCGAATAGATAATTATCCAAAAGGATACAGAAAAGGCTAAATATACACATGGAAAGGTGTTCAAAACCATTAGATACTGAGGAAATGCAAATCAAAACTCCCCTTCAAAACAGCCTCTCAGACCTAGAGTCTAGGTACCAGGGACCTTTCCAGCTGCCGGTGGTGAACAATTTTCACACGCCCCCACCCCCAAGATGCAAAGAGTTATGTTTTGTTTATCACTCTCTCTCATTCGCTTTTTCCATGCTAGCATCCGAATGTCTGTACCCCTCCAAACTTGATCTATTAAAGTCCTAATCCCCAAGCTAATGGTGTTGGGAGGTGGGGCCTGTTGGGAAGTGATTAGTTCACAAGGGTGGAGCCCTCAAAATGGGATTAGTACTTTACAAAGAGACCCCTGAGGGCTCATTCACCCCTTCTGCCGTATAAGGGCATAGCAAGGAAGCACCTTTTATGAGCCAGAAAACGGCCTCTCACCAGACACCAAATCCAATTGATTGTGGATTCCCCAGCCTCCAGAAGGATGCAAAATAAATGTCTGTTGTTTCTAGAAAAAAAAAACAAACAAAAAAAAAAACAAACCACAATGAGATATCACTGCACATCCACTATGATGGCTATACTAAAAAAAAAAAATAGAAAGTAGCAAGTGTTGACAGGGTTGTGCAGAAGTTTGTCATATGCTGCTGGGGAAAATGCAAAATGGTGCAGCCACTGTGGGAAACAGTTTGGTAGCTCCTCCTAAAGTTAAAACACGGAGCTACCATGTGACCTAGCAATTCTACATTTGACAATTGTGTTCATAAACTTCCCCTAGAAAAAGTGCTTTGAAGGGTGGACTAGTTGCTGGAGACCGTGCACAGCATCCCAAGGGAGTAGTTTGATGGTGAGCTGGTGATATTCGCCAATGAGGTAGGTAGCACTTTTTCTAGGATGAATTTATGAACTCTGTTGTCCAACCTAGTATATATACCCAGGGGAAATAAAAACAATTGTCTAAACAATATTTATACACAAGTGTTTAGGCAGCACTATCCATAATAGCCAAACATACAGTTCAAATGTCCATCAAATGGTGAATGCATAAATGAAAGTGTTATATATATATACAGTGAACTATTAGTCATAGGAAGGAATGAAGTGCTGATATACACAACGTGGCTAAACCTCAAAAGAAGCCAGGCAGAGATGTTCAACTGATATAAAATGTCTTGAGTAGGCAAATTAATAGAAGCTGAAAGTAGATTCGTAGTTGCCAGTGACTATACAAAGGATATATTAGTCAAGGTTTACCAGATAAACAGAACCAATAAATATATGTGTGTGTGTGTATTTATGTATTAGGTCTGATAATTAAGTTCATGAACTCAGCCTAGAAAAAGTGCCTCATTGCTCAATATCACTACAGTGACCTTCAGGAAGTATTCCTCTTGGGATGCTGTGCACCTACACCAGCACCTAGTCAACTCTTCAAAGCCCTTTTTCTGGGATGAGATCTTGAAGGTAATTGTCAGACCTGTATAATTAACTATGTTTTATGCATTATATATAACATAGTATATATATGTATATTTATATATGTATAAATATTATATATAAGGAAAGAGATTATGAGGTATTATCCCACATGATTATGGAGGCTGAGAACACCTACAGTCTCCCATCTGTACTCTGGAGGCCTAGGAAAGTGGATGGTGTAGTTCAATCCTGGCCCAAAGGCCTGACAAGTGAGAAACTCGAAGGTATAAATCTCAAATCGAAGGCAGAAGACCAAGGTTCTTGCGAAAGCAGTCACACAGAAAAAATGAATTCCCACTTCCTCAGTGTTTTGATCTGCTCAAACCCTCAACAGATTGCATGAGATCTGCCCACATGAGGAAAGCCAATCTGATTTACCGAGTCCCCTGATTCGCATGCTGATCTCATCCAGAAATACCCTCACAGACACATCCAGAAATAACTGTTGGCCAGGTAAGTGAACATCCATGACCCAGTCAGGTTGACATATAAAATTAACCATCACAAAGGAAGAATGGAGACCAATTGCTTAATCAGTACAGAGTCTCTCTCCCAGGGATAAAGTGTTCTGAAATTAAATAGTGGTGATGGTTGGTATAACTAAAACCAATTACTGATTGGGTTGACCACCCAGGTAGAACTGACCCACCCAGGAAGAATCAAGTGCATGTCCTACTCAGGAAACAATGAATGCCCCAATCTCCTCCTCTCTGACCCTTTAAATCCCCATCCGCCATAGCCCACATGTGGAATTCTTCCCTGGTCAGGAATTTCACCCCCCTGCACCCAGGAGGAATCAAGACCACATTGACTGCACAGAACCAGGACACCTTTTGTTTTGCTCCTTGGAATAATCTTTCATGGTTGGGTCCATAACCTCTCACTTATTTGTGTACTTTAAATTGGTTAAACTGACAGATCTTATATAAATTCTTTGCAGATTTTAAAAATCATCAAGTTGTAGGCTTAAAATTAGTGTATTTTTTAGTATATATTTTACTTCAATGAAGCAGATGAAGCCAGTATTGCAAAAATACATGCAAGTAAATAACTAAAATGATAAAATTGTATATTAACTAAAAATAATGCTGTTATTTCAAATTTAAATGAGGTCTTTTCTTGCATATTTACTGCAGCTGTTTTATAAAATAAAATAAAATATAAATATGTGTATTTTCAGAAGAAGCAGTCTCATTTTCTTATTTCAAAATATTTTTAATCCATTACTTTTAAGAAAAGTTATAATTTATCATTCATTTTGTGTTGCATAAAATTAACTTTTGCCCTACTTTCAAACTACTATTTTGAAGCTTTAAACAATACAGATTATTTCAGATTCCCAATTTGATATGCTGTCCTTATAACTAATCGCCTGCTTTTTGGTCTAGAAGTTTTTACCTGAAAAAGACCTAAAATTTACCCTTTGAGTTTACCCAACCTCTTGATAGTATAACTGAAAATATAAGAGACCAGATACTCTCAATTGCTTTCCCTAGGTCCCACATCTAAGATCGGAAACCTGGGTTTACTATATCTTTTTTAATTAGTTATACATAAAATATTCTGATTTTTTTTTTTTTAAAGCTATGGCCAGACTTGGTTGCTCATGCCTGTAATGCTAGAAGGCCAAGGTGGATAGACCCCTTGAGTTTCAGAGTCCCAGCACAGCCTGAGCAAGGGCGAGACACATATCCACTAAAGATAGAAAAAAATTGCCCAGGCTTTGTGGTGGGCATCTGTCATTCCAGCTACTCAGAAGGCTGAGGCAGGAGGATCACTTGAACTCAGGAGTCTGAGGTTGCTGTGACCTGGCTGATATCCAGGCACTCTACCCTCCAGCCTGGGGCAACAGAGTGAGACTGTCTCAAAAAAAAAAAAAAAAAAAAAGCCATTCACCTAACTTGTTGACTTATGTATTACAAAAATAGTACTAATCTATGGCAGAAACTATGGTATAAGACACTATATAATACACACTGTATAATACACATTATTTAAGATCAAGAAAATGTGACAGAGAACTAACTGTATAAGAGAAGTGACGCAGGAGAATCCGAGAGTGAAAAATCAACTTAGAAGACTTTCTAGTTTTTATAAAATCTGATCTTTCTGAAAAACCAGAAAAACTTAGACTGTTAAATTCAGTGAGATTGTGGGTTAATATATTTGTAAAAATAACTACATTTCATTTTGAAATAAAAGAAAATGAATAATCTTATTATTATAAAACAACAGCAGAAATAGTTGAGAATGAGACATCTGAATTAGACAAAGGTCATAAATAAACTAAAAATGAATGTTAGCATTCCTTTTTTCTACTTTTTCTCTATCGTAGTGCATGATATATCTATGTTTAAAATTCATTAATTTCTAATTACAATTTAAAGTTCATAACTTATGTAAATACTAGTTATTGAAGACATATGCTTAGAGTTAGGGCTTTTTAAGACAAAAATCATATTATTCTACATAATTAGCAACATAGAGATCTCTGAGAAATCATTAAGCAAAGTTTTTAGAAGTTTACTTAAAACCTCAAATAATAATGGAAATATTATTTTTCTATTCTGGGGCAAAACTTCTTGTGCTATGGGAGGCTTTTATGTGTAGTGGGGGATGGATTTAGGAGGAAATAGAATCCTCTGGAAATAGAACCCAAGTTCCCTGGGAACGTATGTACTTAATGCAACTTGAGTAGAATAAGAATATAACCAAGATACCAGAACTTTGGAGATTGCACTGTTGACTGGATTGTTCCTTATGCTGTTTTGGTGCAGGATTTTCTGCTTGGGAATGTTTTTTTCAGTATCTTCACCCTTCCTTTCTACCATTCCCTGTGGTTCTTTCTTCTCATTTCCTGGGTGGAAAATTTATTTTCAACTTAACACCAAGAGGAATAAAATTTCACAAGAGTAACTAACTGTAAATTCTTTTGCACCAAGGTGATATTGATGAACACATTTCAAAATACATCCCTTCCTGGGGGCGTTTGCATTTTATCAGGTGGCAGAGGACATGCAAAATGTTGGATCTCTGTCTGGAGCAGTAAACATTTCATGTAGATTGCTCTTAGACTTAGGGGCCTTTCCAGGACCTCAAGGATTTCACCACATCCGTGTACACCTGCTCTGACCACCTGCAAGGTTAACCCTGTGTCTGTTTGGTGCTCAGACCCACCTGGAACCTTCCTTCCTGCAAAGCTCTGTAATTGAAAATATTTCATCCTGTGCTTCAATTCTGTTTCTCAATAATACAGGGGATGGAGAAGGGCATTGGTGGAGGTTGGGGGTTAAAATTCGCCCTGCTGTCTGGACTTCTCTTTCCACTCCATAAAGCCTCGGGGGTGCAGGATCTGCAGGCAGACATATTGCTAAGCCTGGGCTCCAGGAGATCCGTGGCAGATGCCGCAGTCTCCTTCCATTTGGTGCCCAGAACTTGGCAGCACCATCAAAAACATCCAGCAGGGATAAGTGGATGGGCAAATGAAGCGACTGCCCTTGTCACAGGGAAGAAGGGCTTGCTCTTCATGCGGAGGGAAGTAGGGCTGAAAGCTGAAATGTGCTCTTTTGAGGAGCAACTTTTAGAAATGGTTTGCCTTTCCTGTAAGGGCTAATATGGACAGGTTTTCATGCTTTGTAGCATAACACAGTCGATAGGGAATATTTCCTTAGCTAGCATTTGTTAGTGTTGTTCAGCATAGATGACCATAGGGAAAGATGGGAATAATGACAATGATCAGGTATTCAGTAAAAGAATTACAAAGGAGAGAAAGTGTGGTGGCAGAAGCTGGTCTCCCCTGTAGGCTGACAGTAATGTGAGCCAAGTATGTGGGAGGACAAGAGGAGTGGCTCTGGAAAGACGGGACGGGTGGCATTAATTCCAAAGGAGGAAGCATACTTGTGGGGCAACATTTTAGGATACTGAAGATAGGAACAGGCTTGCCCTAAAATTAGAAAATCAAAATAATGTCAGAGGAAAGGATATTCCAAAACTAAACCAAACATCTCTTCTGCCAGTTTTGAATTTAACTTTGAATAGTAAATAATTCAGAGAAAAGTCTTTCAAAGTGCAGAGGAGAAGCAGAGAATGTAGACGGGTGGGTGGCGACAGACACCAGCGAGGCCGCAGAGCTCTGCAGGAAAGTGACATTGCAGGTTTCCTCCTAGGTTATCTGTGATTTGGTTGGGTTCAGGCAGCTGTCTGGGTTCACAGTTCTTGGCCAAAAAATTGACCAGACCCACCAAAAACAAGGCAAGCGTGAAACAAATTTTATTAAGGAAGAGAAAGATTTACAGAGCAAGATACGTTCACCATAGGCAATAAATGGGCACCTTATGGAGACAAAAAAAAGCCCTTGGTTATGGTCTGGCGTTGTGTTTTATCCTGTCTGGATTGGGCCCCCTCAGGATTTAACCATCACCCGGGAAGCATTTTGATGGACAGTTAAGGATGGAATACTTAGCCTGGTGTTACTCGAGGTAACTTTCCAAATCCTATTAATCCTATATAGCCTGGGCTGTGTGGACACACCTCCTTCCAACAGGTGTAGAAGGTGCTCAGACAGGATCAAGGGGGGGCAGCAACAAGACTGGCTGCTCTCCTCCTCCTTCCCAGGCAGGGCAATTGTTGGAGGCCACACCAAGGCAAAGCACCCACTTTGTCCTTTAGGAGAGTCTCCGAGGTCATTACTTCTAGTTGAAAATAAACAACTGTCCTTGCTTACAGTCCTGCCTGCAGAGTCCTACATCATTTCTTTGATTTTCAGTGGCCCGTTTTTAAACCCTGGCAACTCCACCCAGACAGGGCTTTCTATCAGTATTTGAAAAGGGCACATTTCCTCTTGTGCAAGGAAACAGAGTTTATCTAATTGTCTTACGTCCTAGAGGGACTATCTGATATCTTATATTTACTCCATAGGAAACAAATTTCCTCATTTTCTTTTTTAATTTTAGGTTCAGTATTCCCAGAGTAGTACAAAGATAGTCAGATATTCAGGCAGGTTGGTGCTGGTTAAATAATACCTGATATTTATCTGCATATCAGCAAATCAGCCAGTTATTTCCATTCTGAATAATTTAGAAAAACAAAGGTGGCCTATCACTTTGAACAGCAACGTTTCTTTCAGCAACACTGTAGATAAGTCCATATCGCAACACTGAGCTAAAGACTGTTCTATAATGTAGAAAATCAAAATTAGTATCTAATCTTGCACTCGAACCTGCACAAAAAGGTTTTTGTAGAAGCGAAGAAAAACAATACTGGGGAAAACTATCCTTCTTGAGCTTTTCAAAGTCTTTTATTCACAACACAGCTGAGATTCTGCTTTCTGAGTAATGCTCCTTTTGTTTCAAACAATTACTAAGCTTGTTCTAGTGTAAGTTTGATAATAAAATAAATAGGAACCAAAACTAATATGGAAGAAGCAGATTGGCTTCTAATTCTTCTCCTGGCTGCCCGACTTCTTTAGTCCTTGCCTCCGCAAACACACAGAAGGGTGGTACAGATGAGAATTGCTGAAGAGACTTGAGGTGCTGAAGTCCCACCCTCTCTTTTTATTATGAATAAACTGAAGTTTAAAGGGCCAGGAGACAGCTGTGGGTGGAGAGCAAGTTAAGTATACCTCTCTGGCTAACTCTCAAGTTTGTTTAAAGGTGGGAAACAAGTTGCAGGTTCTGAAACAAACCATAGTTAATTGTGAAAAAGCTCTCTCTTCCTTAACTGGAAGCTTCTTAGAGGAAACCCATTACTGCCATTACTCTTATACATCCATTCTTACACGCCTCAGTTCCTAGTATAATGTGTTACACAGGGAAGATATAGAGATTTTAGACGAAGGAATAATCATACTCTAAAATTTTTATGGATTGCATATTCGTGTCCCCCTAAAATTTATATATTGAACCCCCAATCCCCAGTGGCATGGTATCGGAAGTAGGGCCTTTGTAAGATCAGACCTTGCAGGTGGAGCCCTCAAGATGGAGATGCCCTCACTGAGTGGGCATTGGGTTATTTCATGCTTATGTAATTTGGGGGGGGGGGGCAAAATTTCTCAGGAAATGTTTAGTTAAACACTAGTTTCTTGAAATGTTCCCAGAAAGAAAAGAGTCAAATAAAACATAAAATGAATCTGAATGTACATCGCACATCCATTTGGAAACCCCAAATGCCCAACAGCATTTATAAAAGTGTTCCAAGTTCCTGAAAAACCTATTTATATCAATTCAGTATTTCACAATGTTTTCAAACAAGAATTAAAAAAAAAAAAACAAAAAACTTAAAACTTGTTCATGTCTCTGCAATACCATTTTTGGACAGACTATACAGAAATACAAACATAAGCTACGGACTATTCCTAGTTAAATTTTTCTTAGGAAGAAAGAAAAAAGGAAGAACCATTACGCAGTAGGACTTAATGGTCCTTTTATAATAAGCAAATACATATTGTTCCTAAAAAATGATAATTTTGAAAAAAATTCAAGATTGTTGCCCTCAGGTTTTAGTTCAATAAATGCAACTACAGGCCACAATGCTGTCATCTACTTCCACATAACAAGACAGGCTTATAATTCTTTAATTTATGTGGGTTTTCAAAGCATTTGCTTGACAGATTTTAGATGAGCAGCTAATCTGTCATTTACAGAAGGGACAGTGATGAGAGCGGGCACTGCTTAATTCATTCACATGCTGTATTATCTGTTGATTTAATTTATTTAGTGCATTCTTTATTAAAAGTATTGACAGAAGGGAAAAAATATTATTCACAATCTTGCGGGTTAAAAAAAAAAAAAGATGCTGATATCAGGCTCAGGACAGCAGGAGAAAGCTGGGATGTTTCTGATCCCAGGAGGACAGGGAAATGTGATTGACTGATGGTTATCTGACCTATTTTATTCTGAATTGTCATGGATGCCACAGTAAGTAGTGGTGGAGAGCTTCATGCATGTGACAGGTATTCACCAAATGCTTTTTCTGCATTGTGTATAATCAAGAACACAATTTCATACCCGTATTGTTTTCAGAATGGAATTTTTGCTAGGGTTGTGATTGTTTTAGAACTTTTGTTATGGTTGTGATTGGTCTAGATTTTTCTTAGGGTTGTCATTGTAGCAAATTAGAAGCCAGAATTGAGATAATATGTTATATGGAGAGGAAATGTCATTTCCCATTGTCTGGCCCTTGAAAATTTTTATTTAATGTTGGTTCTTCTATTTTCAATTATAATTAAAAATATTCTCAGTTTAGTTCTCAGTCTTCTTACTCATTGACTGTGAAGATATTTACTAACAATAGACTATCTAAGCTATGAAAACAGTTTGTTTTGGTGCTTTGGACGGTTATAATGACAGGGGTAAAAATATTTTAAATAGTAGGAATAGGACCCAATTTCTATTCCTAAAAAATATCACCTTGTTTTCAGTAAAACTGAAGAAAGTAATTCCTAATGGTTTTTTTTTTTTTTTTTGGGGGGGGGGGGTGTCTGCGTGATCTTTGTTCCAATGGATTCTATAGAAACTGAAGCTTAGGCTTGCCTAAAAATCATAGAAAAATGGATACGAATTTAGAGATTCTTTTCTTTTCTTTCTTTTTTTTTTTTTTTTGAGACAGAGTCTTATTCTATTGCCTAGGCCAGGTGTCAGCCTAGCTCACTGCAACCTCAAACTCCTGGGCTCAAATGATCCTCCTGCCTCAGCCTCATATGAGGCTGGGACTACAGATGCTGCCACAATTTGGGCTAATTTCTCTGTATTTAGTAGAACTTGGGGTCTCATTCTTATACTCACATCTTGAACTCCTAAGCTCCAAATCCACCCACCTTGGTCTCACAGTGCTAGGGTTACAGGGGCCTGGCCAACTTAGAGATTCTTTAAGTCAATGTAATCTTAAGGTCCTATGACTTTTTTGAAGACAGATGTTGAACTTTGACTTGTGTGCGAATGAAGTTCTTAAAGTATTATCCTTGATAGAGATTTCTCCCAGATGCCTAGCTACATGATCAAATGGTCACATTAGCTAAAGACCAAATTTAACAAATATGTCTTAATTTAATAAGTATAAATTAGCACCTACTAAGATGTGGGAACAACCAAATTCTGGTGTTAGGTGGTAAACAAATGAGAGTTGATTTCTGCTATTGTGGAGCTTTCAGGGCAATGGTAAAAATAAGATGCAAACAAATTCATCAAACAAAGCATATGTAATAAAATGTCTAATTGTGATAAATAAAAGATGAAAGCATTTTTTGAAGGACACTAACCTAAGATGATCAAAATCAGATAGAAGGTGGAAGCCACAGATTCTGCAAGAAGCGGCATTTAAGCTGAAATACAAAAGATAAACAACAATCACTTAAAAAAAAAAAAAAGGACAAGTTTTTAGAGAACTTGAAGATAGAACCAGAGGATGGAGGAATGATATTTCACAAGGAAGGGGAGCATATAAAAAAGGGCTTCCAAAAAATTGTATGGAACTTCTGAGGAACTAAGAGAAAGCCACAGTATCTACATCTGGGAGAAAAGACAGTGGAAGAGTCACAATGAGCTAGGAGAGAAAGTAGTGTCAGATCATGAGGAACTCCTATGCCAACTTAGGGTACATGGGTCTAGGCCTCATTGAGTGTTCTTATGAAGGTTGGGAGTTAAAGTTGTCTAAATTATGCTTTAAAATATTACCATAGTGGGCGGTGCCTGTGGCTCAAAGGAGTAGGGCGCCGACCCCACATGGCAGAGGTGGCAGGTTCAAACCCAGCCTGGGCCAAAAACAACAACAAAAAAAAAAAAAAAAGAAAAGAAAAGAAAATCACCTTAGTGATTGTATGAAGAATAGATGGTGGAATGTTATCAATGGAGTTGACAAGATTATAAGCAAAGAGAATATTTAGAAATTATAGTATCAACCTTTGTGAGAAATGTCGCTTGGACTAGAGTGATAGGAACTGG
Organism: Loris lydekkerianus; assembly: GCA_963574355.1. NCBI lineage: Eukaryota > Metazoa > Chordata > Mammalia > Primates > Lorisidae > Loris > Loris lydekkerianus. Next base: position 11,477 of record CAUYPK010036070.1, read on the forward strand.
AACAACAGTAGTTTATAAATGCCGTAATTTTAGAAAAAGAATTGCAAGAACTTGGTCATGCATTGTTTTGGGGACGTACAAACAGGGATTTGTCCAGAATACTTCTAAGTTTATGGCTTAAGCAAAGGATGGCTAGAGCTGCCATTTACAAAGATGTGGAATCCCAAGGATCAGTTCTGGGATGTATTACATTTGTGATGTCCATGACCCCTGGGCAGATATGCAAATGGGCATTGGCAACCCAGAAAAGAAATCTGTGCTGAAGAAAAAAATTTCAGAAATGACATACAAATTAAATTAAGGCCATAGGGAAGATGAGTTTACTGAAGGAAAAGCAAAATGGTTAAGAGAAGCAGGCCCAGTACTCGGACAAGGAGCAATTGACAGAGTGTAATGAAGAAAAAGACAAGTGCTCTGAGTACTACTGTTGTATAACAAACTACCCCAAAATTAGTGGCATAAAACAATAGCAATCCTTCCCTAATATTGTGTTTCACAGTTCTGGTAGTGGATGGGACTGGCTGCACACTTCTTTTTCGGGGTCTCTCCTGTGATTGCCATCCATTGGTACTGAGGCTAGACTAGGTGAAACTGCCCTGGCTTGTTTCCATTTTGAGGTGGTCTCCTCAGCACAACAACTTCAGCATGGACAGACTCTTCCCCTGCAGCTCAAAGCCCCACAAAAGAGAGAGCCAGCCTGTCAGGGGTGCACTTGAAAATCACATAGGTGATCTCACCTCTTACTCTATTTGCTAGACATGAGTTACTAAGCCCAGCCCACATTTAAAGGCATGAAATTTAGACTCCGCCTGCTGAACACAGGATTGTCAAGGAAACCGTAGACAGGGTTTCAAACCACCACAGTAAGATCAAAAGCACAGGAAACCTAAGCAAAAATGGACAAATGGGACCACATCAAGCTCAAAGGCACAGCAAAAAAAAAACAATTAACAAAGTGAAGAGATAGTTCACAGATTGGGAGAAAATACTTGCAAATTAACAGCCAGAATATACAAGGAATTCAAACAGCTCCATAGCAAAAACCAAAAAGCAAAAGCAAAATACCTCCCCCCCAATTAATATGATTAACAAAATGGGCAAAAGATCTAAATAGACATTTCTCAAAAGAAGACATACAGATGGCCAACAGGTACCTGAAAGAAAAATACACTCACTAATCATCATGGAAACGCAAGTCAAAACCACAATGAGATGTCATCTCATCTTAGTTAAAATGGCTTTTATCAAAAAGACAGAAAATAGGATGCTGGTGAGGACGTGGAGGGAAAGGAATGCTTGTAGTTGGTGGGAATATAAATTAGTGGAAAACAGTATGGCAGTTTCTGAGAAATTAAAAATAGAACTTTAATATGATCCAGTAATTTCACTGATGTGTATATATTTTAAAAAAAGAAAATCAGCATATCAAAGATGTATCTGCATTACCACATTTATTACAACATTGTTCACAACAGCCAAAAAATGTAATCTACTTAAGTGTTCATCAGTGAATGAATGGGCAAAGAAAAGTGGTACACTGAAGGGGCACCATACTGGTGTATGGTATACCTTTTGGGTGCAGAACATAACTACCAGGGGGCCTATATTTAACAAATTCAAATACTGTGACTTTGTTGTTTGTACCCTCATTTTAACCTGAAATTAAAAACAAGCACAGAAACAGCAAAGCAAATTATTCTACACTTTTTTAACATCATAAATATGGCACAGCCTTATGAAAATTAAATAGTTTTAAATGCAAAAACAAAAGTAAGAAAAGCGGTACATATATAAAACGAAATAGTATTCAGTCATAAAAAAGAATGAAATCATGTCATTTTCAACAACATAGGTGGAAATAAGGAACATGAATATAAGTGAAATAAACAAGGCACTGAAAGACAAATATAGTATGTTCTCACTCATAGGAGAGAGCTAAAATAATTGATCTCACGGAGGTAGAAAATAGAATGATGGTTACCAAAGGCTGGAAAGGGTACTAGGAAGGGGGAGGGAGGGAGAAAGAGAAGTTGATTACAGTTAGATAGTAGGAATAAGATTTAGTGTTAAGTAGCATAATAGGGTGACTATAGTTAACAATACATTATTGTTTATAACAAAGTAAGTTGGAGTGTATTTGGAATGTCCCTAACACAAAGAAATGATAAATGTTTGAGGTGATAGCCCAATTACCCTTTGATCAGTATACGTTGTATGCTTATATCAAAATAACAGGTGTATCCCATAAGTGCATATAAGTATTATGTGCCTATAAAAATGAAAATGTAATGAAAAAGCAAGCAGAAAACTCCACAATAACTTACAAAGAGAGGAAAATGCAATTTCCTGAGAGCTAAAGGAAGAAATGGCTTAAGATTTTCCTTGCAAAGCTTTTATTTCAGCTGTCTTCACCCTCCTCTTTCTGATCTTCCCTTTCATGGTTTTATAGAGAAATCGATCTGTACCAAACAACCTGTGTTACTTACTTTAATCCATGATTGATTATGTAAAAAGAAAATCATATGTGCTTTCAAGAAAAGTCAGTCAAAAGCAGAAGTAATTCTATTTATGAATTTAATATTGCAAACTATTGAGCCAGATCAGGGAGAGACACCTCTGCTTTGAAGATTGTTTGTTCTCAACTGAATCAACGTGGTGATGGCAATCATTTTTTTCCCAGTATTTTGATGAACAGATAATGAAACCAAAGTAAAACATTTGATTATGTGTCAGCATGTGAGTGAGCACTGCAGAGCCAGTCTTCAAGAGGTGCTTCATACACTCACTGAACTGAACAAGCCAGAATGAACATGGGTTTCCGGTGGTTGAGAGTTGAAGGCCATCAACAAGCACTTCTCAGCCACCAGTGTGCTGCTGTTGGCAGAAGCTATGCAGAAATCATGAGCCACTATTTCAGCAGGGAGTCTCTGGCTTGGTCTTTTCTTTAAATTCTGCTTTGTCCGATGTTCCTATTTCATCACACACAACTTTTTTTTTTTTTTTTAAGTTTAAGGATGTGATAGCACTTTTTTTTTTTTTTTGAGACAGTGTCTTACTTCGTCTCCCTTGGTAGAGTGCTGTGGTATCACAGCTCACAGCAACCTCAAACTTCGGGCTCAAGCGATTCTCTTGCTTCAGCCTCCCAAGTAGCTGGGACTGCAGGTGCCCACCACAACACCCAGCTACCTTTTCGTTGTAGTTGCCATTGTTGTTTGGTAGGCCTGGGCTGGATTTGAACCCGCCAGCTCCATTGTATATGGCTGGCATCTTAGCCGCTGACCTACAGGTGCAGAACCATGATAGAACATTATTTGATGGTTATAGACATGAAATTACCAGATATGAGTTAAGAAAATGTTGATGATTGTGCCATCCTGATTCACATTTTTCCCTTTTCCAAACTTCCCTGTGTCCCCCGAGGCTCTCTTAGGATCCCATAACAGGTGTATGTGTGCATGTGTGTGTGTTTTCTCTTGCCCTGTAGCTTCAGGGCATGCAGGAGTTATGACATGGGGAGGAGAGTGACTGTCAGGTGTTGTTTTCCTCCAGCACCCCAATGATGTGCTGAGAGCTGGCCGTGGCCATTGACTAAAGACACAGATCTTTGGGTTCTTTCCATGCAGCCCTCCCTGCCTTGGGTTCTAGGAATCACTCACTCCTGTTGCCCTTTCAAAGCTAAGAATGGTCTCTGGGCTCTCATGGTACTCAGTTTCAGAAGTACTGCAGAATTCCATGGTGGTTTCTTTAAATAGGACCTTCACCTTTGTAAATAATTCTTGGCTAAATGCTCTATAAATTATAGAACTTGAGTATGTCTGGCATGACTTCTGGGTTTATGGCTTAGGAAACTTGGAAGACAAAGGTGATATTTATTTACTATGACAAGGAAGATGGGAGGTAGGCTTTGAGATACAGTATTACATTGAAGATGTCTATGAGTAGATGTGCAAATGGGAAGTTGAAACCAAAGAGAAGTCTGTATTGAAGATAATAGTTTCAGAGATATCATACTGATGCCTATACCAGAACTGTGACTCACAAAGGTGGAGGTTGGTGGCCTGCCTGGGTGGCAGGCACGGATGATGGAAAGCTGATAAGTTGCTCAACAATGGCAAGGTAAACTTATCAGCTAGCAGAAGGGTCACATTCCTTGCCTCTGAGCAGAGAGAAAAGGAGAGGTTCCAACTCCAGTGAAGGCTGGCCCTGAAGGGTGGCTGCGAGCTAGGATTCAGCTCTGGTGCCTTCTGGGCCTGAGAACATGGTCATGGAGGCCTGTGCTGTTTGCAGGTCAAGTTTCCCAGCTGTGTTGGAACTTTCCCATATGGGCTCCCTTCCCTCTTACCCAAGCTCCCCTTTCTGCAAGCCCTATTCTTTCCTGGTTCATTTCTCTATATCTTCCCTGTAGTCTCAGGGAAATCCTTCTCCTCATTCTTGTTCAACCCCCTTCTCACCTGTGTTGAAATCTTCTTTTTCTCCTGCTATTACTTAATAGACTTTGATGAACCATTAGACCAAGAGTATAAATCATTAGCCCCTGAAAAACTCACCCTCCTTCCTGAAACCTCTCTGGGGAGAAAATATTTGCATTCTGTCCTTTAAGTGAAGCAAATAAATAAATAAACAAAGAAGAAGAAATGAGAAGCCCCTGCCGCACTAAACATCTTAAAGAATTTCAAGGAACATGAATGACATGATCTAATCCTTAAGGTTTTACAATCTGATGGGAGATGAGACAGCCTGGATAAGGAGATAAAAATAAAAATATAAAGTTCACAATAAAATTGTAGCATGTATGCATGTATGAAAGTTCACCTGAGAAGGAAAATTACAGATATTGGATCAGTTCAACTAGGAAGATTTTAAGGAGAAGTGAAGTTTTGTGCGGCAACTGAAGAAAAGGAAAAAAGTGATTGATAAGAAGAGAGGTTGTTCCTGGGAGTGAAGAAAGAAAACAGGGTAGCTGTGAATGCAGAGAGGAACACAGGAAAGCTGTTTCTTGAGTCCTCAGGCAGATTTCCTTTGTATTACTGAAGATGAGGAGCCAAGAAATAAAAAAAGTTTAAATGCAGTTGGGCACTTACATCACAGGCCCAGAACTTAGGACAGGCAGATAGGAATGTTCTGTTCTTGGTGTCATCCATTAAGTGTTGTGCAAATTTTAGAGGCAGGGCCATTCACTTCCCATAGCCTCCCTTTCAGAACTTGTGTGTGTAGATAATTTGGATTCATATGATTTTCTTCCTTAAGTCTGAAGAGAAATCTGTGCCATTATAAGAACAAAGATGAGAAAACACGGTAGCCCCCGGGCCTCAGACATTTAAACAGATTCACACTTGGTGAGGAAAGAGTTCTTTATAACCAGAGAAGAGGCAAGCCAATAATAGCCTATGGAACTTTGGGAAACACATGCCGGGGGACCTCTTTACCACAGAACAATGAAGATCTGCCTTGGTGAGATCTAGTCAACAGCACTCAGTGTAAGACAGACTGTAGATCCAAGGCAGCCTCCCTGGATTGGGAGGATTCCTGGGCTGAGAACTGCACAGAAAGTCATCAAAATCTCACTTTGATGCTTACTTCTTCATACAGTTATGGTCATCAAATTTTAATTTTGAAATTCTGTCAGTTTTTATAAAACGTAAGTATTTGTAAAATCCACAAGAACTTGAGTAAGAAAAGTACAGTTGGACAAGCTCTCTGAGTGAACTGACCTGTGTTTGACGGAGATGGATAAAGACTGCAGACCAACGGGGGATGTGGCTGTGACCTTGTGCTGATTTAGGCACCTATGATTAGCAGGGAAGTATCACCATCATTTTTACCTTTGAAACTTGACTTCCTTATAAGTAAGTGATGTATTATGTGAAAGTATCATGTTTTCTTTTAGCTCAGAAATAAAATGCAGCTCAAAGCAAACATTTTCTGTTAAAATTTAGTGCAAATGCCCATTGTCTCCAGTGCTTTTTAATATTGTGATAGAAGTCTGAGTCACCATGATAAGGCACAAGAAGGCAATCAAGGGTATCCAAATAGAAACAGAGGAGATCAAACTTTCACTCTTCACAGATGATATGATTGTATATCTGGAAAATCCCAGGGAATCAACTACAAAACTCTCAGAAGTGATCCAGGAATACAGCAGTGTCTCAGGCTACAAAAGCAATACTCACAAATTGGTAGCTATCATATATGCCAACAATAGGCAAACTGAAAAAACAGTGAAGGACTCTATTCCTTTTATAGTAGTGCCAAAGAAGATGAAAAATTTGGGAGTTTACCTAACAATGCACATGAAAGATGTCTATAAAGAGAACTATGATACTCTGAGAAAAGAAATAGCTGAAGATGTTAACAAATGGAAAAACATATCATGCTCATGGCTGGGAAGAATCAACATTGT
>CAUYPK010036073.1:0-18418 GCA_963574355.1 Loris lydekkerianus
ACCTTTGGGCCCTGTATCCTTAAAAAAGGTTAGAGGCAATTAAATCAGGTTGAGGTCTGATATCACCAGCTCATTAACAAAGAATCTAACTTTTATTCTTCACTGCCCTCCATAGCACCAATGACGGGTAAGATCCAAAGACTGGGACAACCTAAGACAGGATATGGAGAGGCTACATGATGGATTCATAGTACCCAAAGATAAGTAAGATCTCTCTGCGTTCAGTCAACCTAAGACAGGGACCAAACCATTGATGTTTGTATCCCCATGACGGTAAGACTGAAACTGCAAGAGCAGACAACCTAAGATGGGGCTATGTTTTTCCACCATACAAAAAACAAAAGAGGGAATTGTTGGGCCCTGCCATGTGCCTGAGGCCTAGTGCAACTTCCCGAGCCTAACTAGAAGTAAATCCATCAAGCTACTTCTGCATAGCAATGACTCAGCAAGGCCCGGCCTGAAACTGCCTCTACCTGGATACAGCCAATGTGGTACCATGCCATTGGCCCAACCCTGTTATACCACCCATCACACCATTTCACACACCTCATCCCTCGCCTCCTTTCCCCACCTCCTTTCCCCTCCCTTTCCCCACGCTCTATATAAGTGGCTGCTTGACGTAATGAAGTTGAGTTCCTGCTTCGACAGACTCCCTGCTCCGTGTGTTCCTGTTTGGGCCGCGACACTCACCATCCCGCTCAGTCCCGGGGATAGAGTCAGGCTGGCCCTGCTCTCTCCTCTTCTGGACCTGCCGGATAGCCCGGCACTTGAGCAGATTCATCAAGGTATTCATTTTGGACAAGCTACCACCTTACAGTAGATACAGCCTCATAGGGCTGAACCCAACTTTCAGAAAACTATTCAAATGTTGCAGGAAGACAAAGCCCAACGGGAAATACGAACAGCCAAACACCATGTTTCAAGAGGAAGGGCTTTGTTTTTAGAGACAGAGTCTCACTTTATCACCCTCAGTAGAGTATTGCAATGTCACAGCTCACAGCAACCTCCAACTCCTGGGTTTAGGCGATTCTCTTGCCTCAGCCTCCCAAGTAGCTGGGACTACAGGTGCCCGCCATAACGCCCAGCTAGTTTTTCTTGCAGTTTGGTCAGGGCAAGTTCACCCACCACCCTCGGTATATGGGGCCAGCACCCTATCCACGGAGCCACACGCGCTGCCCAAAGAGGAAGTGTTAGGTAATTGCCCCAGAGAAAGCCCCTCCCCAGAAAGCCCCTTCCTACTTTCTACAAACCAAGATTAGCTGTCTCACTCTTATAGTTACAGCTCCGCTCTAAGCACAGGAAATTGCCCTCTAAATAACAGGGAATTGCCTCCCAGTTGCAAAACTTACCTCATCTCCTTGTCCCAGTCACTCCCTGAAAATTTCAAACCTATGGCCTGCCCTTAATGGCTCTTCCCACCAGAGCAGTAACTCCTTATTGGCTATTCTACCATCCCATCACCATTCTAAGACTTCCCCTAACCAAACTTATATAAAGGGGCACGCCATCTCTCTCCCCCTCTCCCCCCGCCCCGCTCTTTCCTCTCTCTCTCTTTTCTCCTCTCTCCCTTCTTTTATCTCCTCCTTGGTGCTGCTCTTCAGCATCCCTCCCTCGCCAATAAAAACCTTTCCTACAAGCCTCGGTAGTCTGTGAGATCTCGGCCGGTCAAGCGCCTCGCTTTCAGGAAGGGCTTTATTTCAGCTGGTGGAGCAATGGCACAGAAGAATTCAAAATGGCTACACTGGGCAGCGTCTGTGGCTCAAAGGAATAGGGCGCCGGCCCCATATGTCGGAGGTTGTGGGTTCAAACCCAGCCCCGGGAAAAAAACAAAAAACAACAACAAAATGGCTGCACTCCCCTGCTGGCTCAGTCTTCTCCTTTTTATCCCCAGTCAAAAACTTCTGGCCCACAGGTACCTTTCTCATTGGTCAAGTTGAATCAAGCTGGAGAAGCTGGCTCCAGCTTTTACAGAGCCACAGGCTTTTACAGAAGGGAAAGCAAGCATTAGTTTCCAGGTCCCAGGAAGTTAAGCTTCTATAAATTCCTAAGAACTTAGTCATCCCTGGGAAGTCCTCACAGGTGTATCCTGGGGATCTCCTTGGGAAGACCTCTGTTCTCTTATACCTTACTTTTTCCAAGAATCCTCTCTCACCAACAGAAGCTCCTTGAGATTCACAACCATTCATAAAAGAAAAATCCGATGAACAGAGTGACCCGAGAGAAGACTGATGGGTAGACTTTACATGATGTTGCAAGTCCTCCCAATTTCTCATTACTTGCTGGTTTTTGTCGGCACATCTTCAGGATGAGTTAAAGTTTATCCTACCAGGTCTGAATGGACAACAGAAGTCACCAAGGCCCTTTTATTTTATTTTTTTATTTTTTGAGACAGAGTCTCATTCTGTTGCCCCAGGCTAAAGTGCTGGGGCATCAGCCTACCTCACAGCAACCGCAGATTCCTGGGTTCAAGCGATCCTCCTGCCTCAGCCTTCCAAGTAGCTGAGACTACAGGCACCTGCCACAACACCAGGCTAATTTTCCAATTCTTGGGGGTGGGGGGGTGGGGGTCTTGCTCAGGCTGGTCTCAAAGTCCTGACCTCAAGATATCTTCCCACTTTGGCCTCCCAGAGTGCTAGCATTACAGCCATGAGCTACTTCCCACAACCTACTAAGGCCCTTTGGAAAGAAATTATTCCTAGCTTTAGACTTCCAACACTCTAAAGTGATAACAGAATAATCTTTATTGCCAAAATCAGTCAAGAAATACCAAAGATTTTAGAAATTGATTAGAAACCACATTCATCATTGAGACTCTAATCTTTTGAGAAAATTGAATAGATAAATAAAACCTTAAAAAAGATCCTAAAATTTGTCAAGAGATCAATTTAACTTGGCAGTTTTTGGCCAAGGCTGGGTTTGAACACACCACCTCCGGCATATAGGGCCAGCGCCCTACTCCTTTGAGCCACAGGCACTGCCCTGAGATCAATTTAACTTGGGACAAAGTGTTATCCCTTGCCCTGCTGAGAATTCAGGTAGCCCCCAAATAAGTTGACAATTAGCCCCTCTAATTGTCATGAGAGACCATTCCTGAGAGCCTTTAGCCAGCACTTCTCCAATGATTTTCTACCCCCCAAGATAGAGGGCAGAAAACATCTTCTCTTGTCTGGGCAACAGAGTAAGTCTCTGTCTTAAAAAATAAAATTAAATTAAAAACTTCCTTATATAGGCCTTTAATTTAAACTTTTAACCCCGAGGACTCCTTGTACACCCCTTAGTTGTATCTTTGCCTGCAGAAACAAAGAAAAAACTCCTTGGGCTTATGATTGCTTAAAAACAGCTAGACAATGAGAGACACATATTTGTTAAGTTTTCTTACCATGCCCTTCTCGGTTCCTAATAGATCTGAAGTCGCTCATTAGACTATTAATGAAGAGAATTTTGGACAAAGACTCCATCCAGCAAACTCCCAAACAGTATCTCCCAGGGGAAATCACAGATAGAGATGACTACTTCTGTGGGTACACCCTACTTCCCTGGTGGAGAGGGACAGGTCATCAACACGTGCTTTGAAACCTATCCATAACCTTAAAAATGATTGCTGATTAAACGGTGTTAGGAATATCTGCTCAGCAAAATCTCTGTAAACTACTTAGGTCAAGTGGTTCTTTTTTTGTTGTTGTTACATTTTATTATAAAAATAATACATGATCTTTATAGAAAAAGAAAGAAAATAAAAATCACTGATAACTCCATCACACTGAAATAACCATTTTTAATCTGCCAGTATAGGTTTAGTCTAACATTTCTGAAATAATATACACTTACATAATTGTTCTGCTCAAGTTCTTCATAACCATGTTGCTCTTAATTACATTTTAGCAAAACAAGGGAGTGTTTATGTTATAGCTAATTTTTCATGCTGTACTTATATAAATTCCTCTACAGATGTTAAAACACACGTTGATAAAAGTAGATAACAGGCTTCATGGTTACAACAGGTTAATAGAAATTATCTAAGAATAAGAGATTTGTTTACAAGACCATTCTCTTGGCTCGGTGCCTACAGCTCAATGAGTAGGGCGCTGGCCACACACGCTGAAGCTGGTGGGTTTGAGCCTGGCCCAGGCCTGCTAAACAACAATGACAACTGCAACCAAAAAATAACCGGGCGTTATGGTGGGTGCCTGTAGTCCCAGCCACTTGGGAGGCTGAGGCAAGGGAATCACTTAAGCCAAAGAGTTTGAGGTTGCTGTAGGCTGTGATGCCGTGGCACTCTACCAAGGGTGAAATAGTGAGACTCTGTCTCAAAAAAAAAAAAAAAAAAAAAAAAGACTATTCTCTTAAATTCTTCAAAATACTGGCTCTATTGTTTCCAAGATTTTAAAATTTTGCTTTTCCTTTTTGCTATTGATTTTCTTAATTTATTTGAGTACAAATATATTAATTTTTTATTTTTTTGAGACAGAGCCTCAAGCTGTTGCCCTAGGTAGAGTGCTGTGGCATTACAGCTCATAACAACCTCAACTCCTGGGACTCAAGCCTCTGCCTCCCAAGTAGCTGGGACTATAGGCGCCTGCCACAAATGCCCGGCTCTTTTTTGGTTGCAGCTACCATCATTGTTTGGCAGGTCTGGGCTGTATTCAAACCAGCCAGGTCAGGTGTATGTGGCTGGCGCCTTAGCTGTTTGAGCCACAGGGGCCAAGCCAAATATATTAATTAAATGTAGACTATAATGCCGTTTTAAAACCACAAACAGAAATACTTAAGTAATGGTTCTGGAAACTTCAATCATTCACCTATGACCTGTAAACACTTTCAGCAACAGGTTAAAAACTTTCATTTTCGTACTCCAACTTCACCTCCCTCTAGCAAGAAAGAGCCACATTGATTGATGCTCTGATTCTCCAAGATTAAAAAATAAATGAAGATGTCGGGAAAATTATAACCCACTCCATAAACAAAAATTAATGGTTCTCAACAGTGTTTTAATTCCCTCATATGTCAGGGATTGGGGTCCCAGTTCCCCAAACCCAGCTGACCTGGCTCGATTACTTAGCTGAGCTAGAAAGTTCAAATGAGGCATGGCAGGAATTGAAAGCAAAAGTGAATACAAGTTGCAGTGTAACAAAGAGAAATTTTATTTAGGAACAAAGAGAAAGTTTAGACCACTTCCAAAGAGAGTTGGAAGCAGGTCCCTCTCAGGAAGGAGAAGTAAGAGATGAGACACCCCAGTGGTGCAGAGGTATAAACATCCTCCTTCTCTCCATTTGAAATTGGTTGTAACTCTTTCATTGGCCTCTCTGTGCCACCAGGCATTATTACCCTTTTCTATTGGTCATTGATCATTGTCTTTTTTTATTGGTCATTGGTTACCTAGGTTACTGCATGTCCACATTATTTTCCCTTTCTTGGTGAGAACTGATGCATGGTAAATGTTCCTGTGGGCCCTGCAGCCTTCCCAGTTCAGCAGGCAGGCCAGGCTTTCCTCCCATCCCCCTTGAAACTCCTTTCTTTGTGTCCCCTCTCACATATTTCAAATGAATTTTCAGTGTTCACATTGTGATAGAAGCAGGCTGCTAAGCAGCCTTGAACTGGCAGGACAGTGAGTGTTATCTCAGCACCAGTAGCCTAGCAGCTGCAGTCACAGAAAGAGCAGAGAATACACAGAAGGTTCTCAGTACGAATCGCTGACCCGAATTTTGTAACTTTCTATTCACTGATGTATTCTCTTTTTGAGATGTTTTCCCTCCCAAGAATGGCAGAACCTTCTTGCAATCCTGAGATAACAACTGAGTTTTACACCACCTGTTTGTCCAGAAAAGATGAGGTAAACAATATACCAGCATGGATTGTGCCAAGGACCCACTGAGCCTGTGCACAAGGCTAAAAGAATTGGACGATATTAACCCCTAGCTCAGTATAATTCTAAAATCCCTGCTCACGGAGAGGCTTATCCAGTGTTTTTCCTTCATGAGACACATGCACTAACATGAATTCTCACTGTGCTTACATAACCTGTGCTCCACCCCAAATGCCTAATGATGTTCTCTCCCCTCATACATCATTTATTTCCACCTCCAGAAAACCCCTTGACCCTGTCAGTCAGGGAGATAGTATAGATTTGAGGCAGTCCATGCCTCCCCTTCTATGATAAATCCCTTATTCCTTGACAACACTTGTTGTCTCAATAATTGGCTTTCTGGTGCGTGAGCAACATTAGACCCTCTTTGTGAGTTCCTTAACATACTAAGATCTCCACATTGGACTCACAGGCTATGTCTCTGTGAATGCATATGGGTGAGAAAAAGATAGAATCAGTCTGTTAGCGGAATTTCTTTCTTCAGTAGGTCCTTGGTCTCAGGGATTTTAAGGATGAACTCACAGACCACAGATCAGGGGTAAGACAGGATTTATCAGACAGAAAGGAATACAGAAAGAGTAAAAAGCACCAGAGCTTCTGGGAAAGGGGAAGACCCAAGTTGGAAGTCTCCACCTGGGTCCTTTGTCTAAGGGTATATATTGTCTTGAGAATTATAATTGGCCAGGACTTGGTAGGTGGAAAAACACTTTCAAAGTTAATAAGCATATTAACAAATGAATGAATGCAGTCCCTCCAGCTCTGGACAAAATGTTAGAGTGTTCCCTGCATGAAATTGCCCAAGCCTAGGAACCTTGGGTCCCTTGTCCAGCCTTGAATGGAGGAACCCTGTATCAAGTCAGGCTAGGGCAGACAGGACTCCGCTGGTCTGGTTGGTTTAGTCCTGAGTGACCTTCACTTTCTGTCTCCCATTCTTATTGCTTTGTAAATTTAGCTCCCCCCTAAAGATGCCCATCTTGAATAGCTTAGGAATTAACTTTTGAATTGGAAATGTTGTAATAGATTGTCACTGAGTTGTGCTGATTATTATTTAAAATAAGGGTTATTGTGGTCTTTGTTGTGAACCATTATGTATAAAACTGTAGTTTGGGAATTGGAAGAACAGCCTTGGAGAGGCTACTCTCTTCTGGCCTTCTGACAAATAGTTTGGTGGACCTATCCCCATCTCTGCATATTGGCTGACAGTGATAGTTAGCCAGACCCTCTTCTCTTTGTTTGGTAACTGGAAGGCAATCAGACCCAAGACATTTGTCATACACTCTTCTGCTTTGCCTAGAACAGGAACTTTGGGGACCTTATAAATTTGCTAACATATTTCTTTGCTAATCAGCATGGATGGGATTTTTGTTTTGTTTTGTTTTTAGACAGAATCTCACCTGTCCCCATGGTAGAGTGCTTTGGTGTCATAGCTCACAGCACCCTCCAACTCTTAGACTCAAGCAATCCTCTTGCCTCAGCCTCTCGTGTGGCAATGACTACAGGCACCGGCTGCAGTGCTCTGCTAGTTTTTCTATTTTTAGTAGAGACAGGATCTCACTCTTGCTCAGGCTGGTCTCAAACTTGTCTGAACCTCCCAGAGTCCTAGGATTACAGGCAAGATAGGATGTTTTTTGTCTGCCAGTTCCTAGTGGAGTGTGTCATTGCTTCCCAGAACACCTCTGCTGGCAAGCAGTACATGAATGCCCAGACAAAAGACCCAGATGGGTCTTCCAACTTGGAAATTTCCCCCCTTCCACTGCCAGAGCCTTGGTTACCCTTCTATGTTCTCTGCAAAATAAACTTTGTCCTGTCACTTACTCACATGATCTGGGGTTTCATTCTTGACCACGCCGAGAGTAAACAGAGGTTACACTCTTGATTCCCCTTTGAGGTAACCACTGAAGTCTGTGCTTCACGTGGTGCTTTTGAGCCTCATTTGGGATAATTTATGTGAAATCACTTGATAAATGAAACTACATACACATGTGAAACCTTGTTAATATTGTTGACCATATTGATACCGGAATTTCGCTCTTCAGCAGGTCCTTGGTCTTGGGGATTCAAAGAATAAACCCACGGACCACAGATCAGTGGTAATATAGGATTTTTTATTAGAAATTGGAAAGGAATACAGGGCGGTACATGTGGCTCAAAGGAGTAGGGCGCCAGCCCCATATGCTGGGGTGGCAGGTTCAAACCCAGCCCCGGCCAAAAAAGGACCAGAACTCAACTGAGTAGTCTCTACATGGCTCTTCCCCATGGAAGCAGCAGACAAGGTTAAATTGATTCAGGGGGAAGAACTCAACTGAGTAGTCTCTTCATGGGCTCTTCATCTAGGGGTATGAGGTCTTGAGAACTATACTTGGCCAGGAGCTGGTAGATGGAAAAACATCTTTTCGAAGTTAATGAGTGCATTAACAAATGAATGAATGTGAATCTTCCTCCTCCAAGGCAAGGTTATTAGGTCCTTTATAGTCTTTGTCTCTGAGAAGGGATTAGGGTGTGTGTGTGTTCCTACACAAGGTGGAACCCCCCCAAAAAACTATCTCAGGCTGCTTAGTTCATGATCTTATCAGAGCCCAGAGGGTGTGTCCCCCAAAAGGCTGTCTGCTTGAGTCTGAAAATGGGGGTCTGACCTCTGAGCTCACCTGGGCCTAGAGAAGGGGGGGCTCCCTGTCTAGCCCTGAGTGGTGGAATCCTGTATCAATTTGACCTTGTCTGCTGCTTTTTTATTCTGTCAGAGTTTAATATCTCAGAGGTTTCCGACAAAGGACTCTGGTATGATCCCTGTACTTCTACCTTCTTTACATATAACCTATTCTCCTGGTTTTCTGGGTTGGAGAATTTGTCAGAGAAAAACAGAGGAAGGAAGGAAGCTGCTTTATGTTCCAAAAAAAAGGTTTTGAATCTTTCCCTTTCTTTCCTGGTCCCTTTTTAAAGCATGTTTTACATGTTTCAGGGATTCAGTGCACCCTGCAGTGGTCATGGGAGAGGTAGCCATGGGAAGGGGTGTGTGAGTGGAGGCTTTGGGGAGAGGCTGCAGAGAGTATATTGTGACATTATGGGGAGACAAGGGACGGGTAGCAGACTTGGGGCAGCTCCCTCCCTCTCCCCGTGCTGGGCCAGCAGGCCCTCCTTCCCTGGTTGTTCTGGTCCTGACCACAGCTTTGTGCCTCTCGTCTTCTGCAGCCCCCCGGGCCAGCATCCCGATGTCATCCACTTTCATCAGTCGTTATGTCCAGGCCCTGTCTGTGAGGTGTGCCACAGAACAACTGCTGAAGCTGAGCCACTGGTGTCCCAGGAGTCCCTGGAAGACTCTGCTCGTTCTGTGTCCTTTTTCACTGCATGATCCCTCACTCTGTCCTCGGTGCTCTCAGCAAGCCCTCCCAGAGACCCAACACCAGCTCCTCGACCTGGACCTTCTCCACCTTCAGCCTCAATTTTCCCACATAACCAAATGACCCCTTACCTGACTTCCTTTTACCCTCACCACCGGGTATCCCTCTGCCACCTGAGCCTTTTCCTCCCTTGGATTCCAAATTCCCAGTGACCCTTCCCCACCCCAGCCACTTGCTTTCCCCTCTCCCACCACATCACACTCAGGGAACAGATCCTACTCTCTGACCAGAAGTCATTTTGTCTCTGAACACCACCTTTTTCTCTGACCACAACCTTTCCCAAGGTATTAACCCCTTACCAAAGTCATCCCTGGCAATGGATCCCACTGATTCATTGCAAAGGAACACAAAGTAAAGGGTTTAAGGGGGATGGGAGGAAACCCTGGCCTGCTGAACTAGGGAGTCTGGAGGGCCCGTAGCAATATTTACCACTCAGCAGTTCTCACTAAGAAAGGGAAAAGAAGGTGGACATGAAGCAACATAGGTAACCAATGATCAATGAAAAAAGTCAATAATCAATGACCAATAGGAAAAGGCAATAATGCCTGGAGGCACAGAGAGGCCAATAAAAGACTTAAAGGCTCGGCACCTGTGGCTCAGTGGTTATGGTGCGGCCACATATACTAAGGCTGGCAGGTTCGAGCCTGGCCAAGACCAGCTAAATGACAATGACAACTGCAACAAGAACATAGCCGAACGTGGTGGCGGGCACCTGTAGTCCCAGCTACTCGGCAGGCTGAGGCAAGAGAATCGCTTAAGCCCAAGAGTTTGAGGTTACTATGAGGTGTGACACTATAGCATTCTACTGAGAGCGACATAGTGAGACTCCGTCTCTAAATAAATAAGTGAGTTATGACCAATTCCAAGTGGAGAAAGAGGGTATTTATACCTCTGCACTGCCTTGCGGCTCTCACTCTCTCACCTCTTTGCCTTTATGAGAGGGACCTGCTTCCCACTCTCTTTGGAAGTGGTCTAAAGTTTCTCTTTGTTCGTAAATAGAATTTCTCTTTGTTACACTGGAACTTGTATGGGTTACTTTTGCTTTCTATCATGTTGCCTGGGCTACACTAATTTTATTTTCAGTTTCACTCACTTTTGCTTTTGATTCCTGCCATGCCTCAGTTGAACTTTCTAGCTCTGCTCATAACTGAAGAACCAGGACTCTCAACTCCAAACAGTTTTTCTGGTGTTGCGAAACCTGGGAGAATAACTTCAACATTTTTCCTGGCACAGTAGCCTCAGGAAAAAGACCCCAGAGGAGCCCTGCGTTCCCCACACTCCACATCGCATCCCAGGTAAGATGATGGAGCGCCTGTGTCTGCTGAGTGCAGTCCTGGTGAACGGGCATTTTGTTCATTGCACACGGCCAACCCTGTCTCCTTCACCCCCCGCCAGATGGCAATTTAACTGTGACTTAATCTAAAACAATTTCCATCTTATCGAGGCCTGTCCTGGAGATGTCCTCTCCAGATAGGGTTGACAAATTGTCCACTTATCTACCAATAATTACAGGCATTAATCGTTAAGCCTTTCCAAGCCATGCAATTTCAGAATTCTCCTGGTGGCAGCCTCATGCTGAGGACTTGTTCCCCTTCAACTTAGCACAGTGTCATTTCAAGCAAGAGTGTCTCGCCCTCCACTATTCTGAGATCTCTTCTGCCAGGGATCCTGCAGCCAACCTGTGGCATGTGGTAACTTCTCCCTTCCCAACTCTGATGTTCTGGCACTCTCGGAGAGAAACATCTGAATACAAGTGCCACTGTAGACTCTCATGGATTTTTTTGTTTGTTTATTTAAAGGTCAGAGCAACAAAAATCTAGAGAATTTGTTATTGAGCCAATCCAAAGGCTTCCAAGAGAAATGCTCAGAAATGCTTCCACTTAAGAAGGATGTGAGGAAATATCAGAGATATAGCCTGGAGAGTGGCCCAAAAGATCATTCGTTGAGTGACTCAGAAAGGTCTTCAGGTAAAGGTCTGGGGTCTAACTCAGAAAAATTAGGAAAGTCACGTGGTGAGTCTATCAGGGAATAATTCAAGGGTCTTAGTCTTAAGGTGAGCCTAGGCCTGAAACAACTGGAACATGCCCTAACAGTACATTTGGGCAAGAAATTTGAGGACATCAATGAGGGCTGGACCCCTGGGACTATGCATAGTTCATGGCATATAGTGCCTCTTCCTCAGAAATCCCACAGGCAAATAAGACATGGAAATGTGGGCTCGGTGCCTGTGGCTCAAACAGCTAAGGCGCCAGCCACATACACTTGAGGTGGCGAGTTCGAATCCAGCCCAGGCCTGCCAAACAACAATGATGGCTGCAACCAAAAAATAGCCAGGTGTTATGGCAGGCGCCTATAGTCCCAGCTACTTGGGAGACAGAGGCAAGAGAATTGTTTGAGCCCGGGAGTTGGAGGTTGCTGTGAGCAGTGATGCCACAGCACTCTACCCAGGGTGACAGCTTGAGGCTCTGTCTCAAAAAAAAAAAAAAAAAAAAGACATGGAAATGTGGCATAGCTGTACTGGGACCATTGCCTACATACTTCCCAGGAGATTTTCTTTCTTGGCTCTAGCAAACAAGTGATGTGGGAAGCCCATATTAATAATTTTCAGATAGGCCGGGCGTGGTGGCTCACGCCTGTAGTCCCAGTACTGTAGGAGGCCGAGGGGGGTGGATTGTCTGAGCTCGGAGAGTCGAGACCAGTATGAGCAGCAGTGAGTCAGAGTAAGACCCCATCTCTACTAACAACATCAAAAACAGCCAGATGTCGTGGTGGGCGTCTGTAATCCCAGCTACTGGGGAGGCAATGGGAAAGAGCATCGCCAGAGGAAGAAGAAAATGAACAACAATAAAAAGAGAGTACTTCAAACGAAGAAGAATGAACAAGAAGCTGAAATTAAAAATAATAATAATAATAATAAAGTTTTCCGATGAGGATGAGATGGGGTCTTTCCCCCAAGGTCCTAAATCACACAAATCTTTAACTTGAAAGAGGCCTCATCCCAGTCCTTTCCCCTTTCCAAGTTTGCCTCTTTACCCTACTTTATCTCTGAGGTGGACTCCAAACATGGGATCTTCAGGCCCCTTAGGAGAAGCTCTAAAGCTTTTCATGAAAAAAAAGTGGAAACAACAAATTCAGTTATCAGCCTGGATCATGCCCTCTCTGCCTCTTACCTGTGGGGAAAGGAGGGCAAGGAGCCCCGAGACACTGTCAACTTCTTTGTACCGAATGCCAGGTTCATTTTCCCTGGTTCTTATCCCAGTACTGGACAATGGCTTATTGAGACTGAGTCAACTGAACAACGAGCAGACCAAGCAGATGAAACAATGAGACTGACCAATGCTAGCAGGCCAAGCAGAAAGACTTTCTAAGCAAGCACAGTACATTCTGAAGGGGAAATGGGTCTATCTCCATGAGTGCACACATGAATTTTAGCATACACAAATTTTTTTCTTTCTTTTCTTTTTCTTTTCTTTCTTTTTCTTTCTTTTTTTTTTTTTTTTGAGACACAACCTCAAGCTGTTGCCCTGGGTAGAGTGCCATGGCATCACAGCTCACAGCAACCTCCAACTCCTGGGCCCAAGCAATTATCCTGCCTCTGCCTCCCAAGGAGCTGGGACTACAGGCACCCACCAGAACGCCTGGCTATTTTTTGGTTACAGCCATCATTGTTTGGTGGGCCCAGGTTGGATTTGAACCTGCCAGCTCAGGTGTATGTGGCTGGCACCCTAGCCGCTTGAGCCACAGGTGCCGAGCCTCACACACAAGTTTTTATATGATATACAGACTGTCTCTCCTTTCTTCAGGCGCAGTTTCCATTTCCTGCCTTGGGTGATTGACAGGTTAGAGTTATATAACTGTTCCCACTGTGCATGTGTCTTCCCATAATTCTTCACAGAAACCATTTGGCCCCCTGAGCTGTTTTGGTAATTAGATGGTAATGAACCCTGGGTTAGTTGAGGACTCTGGAAATCCTCTTGTGTGCATGCTCCAAATCCCCTTTTGTGGCCTTGATTGTATCTCTACTTTGTAGTTTCTCTACCACTTTCTGATTGGTCAATCCTTGGAAACCCCTTACCATAGACTGAACCAATGGTCAGTGCTTGGAAATCCTCTGGACAAGACATCTCTTCCTTCTCATCTTTATCCCTACCTAACAATATTAACCAGGAGCTTACAGAGAACATCCAGACAACTGGTGATGGCAGGTAGACTTCTCTGCCTCCACCCAGCAGTGTAGATGAAGTGAGTCAGAAACAGACTGTATTAGCTAATTGACGTGCTGCCCACGAGGCAAGCTGGGGTTGGGCATGAGCCAACAGATGAGAAAGTGAGTTCCAGTGTCGGAGTAAAAAAGCCTTCAGGGCCAAAGAGTGAAGAATTCAGAGCATCTTTCCACTTTCCTCATGTCCAGGGAGATATGTGAGGCCAGGGAACTCTGTACTCTTCTATTACAATCTAGTAATGACTTGCCAACTAGCGCACGAGAACGCTCCCCAGTGATAAGTGTGGATGTCAGTAAGGCAGAAACTACCCTGACCGCTGAAATTTGCCCACCAAGATTATCAGATTCTCCAGATCCTAAATTGTCTTAAAAATCAGATGTTGGGTGAACTAAAGTTTAAACTGGAGAACAGGGAGCATAGCCAAACTCAAAGCCATGCCACTGACATGTCCCCGGCCTCAGATAACTTGGTTTCTGAGGCCTTACTGACTCATGCCCAGGGCTCTCCAGTGAGAACCTGGCCGCTCCCCAGGCCGCTCCACTTGGAGGACAGAGGGATCAACATGGAGCAGTGGCAAGACTTTTGGGTCCCTACGCATGTCAGGAAGAGAATTTCTCACGAGCTGCAGAGAAAGTGAGGTCTACATATTGTATTCTTACATCACAGATTAAGTGGGACCTTATTAGCAAAGCTCCTGGTTCTTGATTTAATTTAATGTTTGTTGGAAACCTATTATATAACATCACCTGTTCTGCAGAGATGAATGTATTTGGCTAATGCTCTTAAGAAGTTTACAATCATGCTAAAACTACTAAACTTACCTAACCAAATAAAATGTGTCCTAAAGAGCCCAGCAACACCATGGCACTTGGTTAAAATAGATTGAGTAGAACATCCCTGAGCCTGACTATATATCTAAAAGGATACACATAAAATTATTAACAGCAAATACCTGTTAGATGGGATTAGTAGGAATGAGAATACAGGAAGACTTTTTCTTTTTAAGTGTTGCCAACATGAAGATTGTAGGGTATTTATTTTTAGTATTTTTTGTTTTTCAAGTAAAAATATAGAAAAAAATCATGGTCCCCTTTCTCCTTTTTTAAAGCCATTAATATAGCATTTCTCTGACCCTCCTGCTGTTGCCACATCTCTTTCTGACAATACCCTCCCTTCTTCCACCCTCTTTCAGTTAGAAGGGCCTTCATAATTACTAATATATTGGGTGATCTGGATGATCAACGATAATCTCCCTATCTGGATGTCCTTAACTTAATCACATCTTTTGTTATTGACATTTCCCAGGGATTAGGACATGGACATCTTTAGGGAACAATTATTCTACCTACCACACCTTGAAACTGAATTTATAAATATGTCAGTTAGGATAGCACTTGACTGCTTGAAGAAATAAGGGGTCTCTCTTTTTTTTTTTTTTTTTTTTGAGACAGGGTCTCACTTTGTCACTCTTGGTGGAGTGTCATGGTATCACAGCTCATAGCAACTTCCAACTCTTGGGCTCAAGAGATTCTCTTGCCTCTGCCTCCCAAGCAGCTGGGACTACAGGTGCCCGCCACAACGCCCAACTATTTTTTTTTTGTTTAGAGATGAGGTCTTGCTCTGGCTCTGGCTGGTCTCAGTACTCCTGAGCTCAGGCAATCCACCGGTCTCGGTTTCCCAGAGTGCTAGAGATTACAGGCGCGAGCCACCGCACCTGGCCAGAAATGAGGGGTCTCTTTTTCTCCTGTGCCAGGAAGTCTGGACTAGGAAGCGCAAGGCTGATGTGGCACCTCAACAAGGCCATCAAGGGAATGACTGCTGAGCCTCGGGCATCACTTGTGTGTTCCAAGCAGGAAGAATGACGCAGAAGAGGCAGTACTAGCAAAATTCAGTTTACATTATTTTTATTTTTAGTCAGACATGAGTCATGGAGCTGCCCTTAACAGATTAAAAGGATTAAAAGGATTAAAAGGAAATCTGAGGTCAAGTTTCTAGCTTTCCTCTTTCTCTATAAAAGGAAGGAAAATTGAAATAAGGGTTGGAATGAATGATAGGGGAGCTAACATATGAAATGACAGCAACGAGCAATCTAACAAAGAACTTTAATAATCCGATTATTAAAGAGTAGGTCCTCCCAGCTACTTGGGAGGCTGAGGCAAGAGAATCACCTAAGCCCAGGAGCTGGAGGTTGCTGTGAGCTGTGTGACGCCACGGCACTCTACCGAGGGCGATAAAATATCTGTCTCTACAAAAAAACAAAACAAAAACAAACAAAAAGAGTACGTCCTAGGTGTTGGAATTTAGTGGACTGTTTGCTACATATTGGTTGGTCCCCGGTTCAAAACTGATTTAAAAAAACAATGTATGTCCCAATATGTTTCCTACCCCATTTACTTAGGTTTAAAAGATCCATAGTAAACAAGGCACATGGCCGGCAGCAGCGGCCTTCTGATGTCCGGCAACATGTTAGGTGTAGCTCCTGCACCCTTCCACCACGCAGGCATGCTCGGTTGCAAGAAATGAGGTTGAACCCAGCGCAGAAGACCTGTCAGGGCAGCCACCCTTTCCATTTCCTGCCTATGTGTGTCCTATGCTTGTTGCACAGTCCCTAGGAGTTGAAGGGCCAAGTCACACGCCTCCCGGTGCAGCTACAGCTCATCAGTCAGTGGCTTCTGTAAACCAGGTACAGTCTGACCTGCTAACATTCGTGTTCGTCTTCAACACATTCTGGGTTGCGGAGAGGCAAGAAGGTAAATCTAAAGTCATATCCCCAGGGCCTCTGGGTCTTGGGTACGAGTTTAGACCAGCTGAAAAGCCTCGTGTGAGCTAATAAGTAGTATCTTTTTTCCTTTTAAATTTAGAACAAATTAAGAGAAATATAGGAGTCAGAGAAACAAAGATCAAAATATCGCCTTAATAAAGCTGACTGGAAGATGTGGCCAAGTTCATCCCCGGAGCACAGCTGAACAACATGGGCTTCCCAGCAGTGGCACAACCGTGAACAGCGAGCAGCCCCACTCCCTGCAAGACACAGGTCTAGAAAGGCGCAGGAAGGACTGAGCTCAGTCTCTTTTCTCCAACTTGTGTGGTTTTTCACTGTTATCGACCGCGAAACCCTCACTAGCTGGGGCACCTTGTATTAGTAACGTAATTCTATATTAGCAGGAGACTTATATTTACATATTTGGATGCCATGAGGATTAAATGTGAAAACAAACTTAAAGGGTCTGGTATGGAATAGCCACAATAAATCCACGCCTTTCAAACTCACGTGAACTTCTAAGAGAGTTTAGCGGTCTTTTTAATGGTTCAGGGCCATCGCTTCTCCAACCCCCCTCAGCAGATTTTACAAACATTTACAATTTTCTTGTAGGCTGCCCATTTCACCTCCACCTCAATCTCAACAGCCTGTCTGGAATGTTACAAGAGAATGTCAAGGAGACAGAGATACCAAGCTTGCAGAACCTTGGAAAGCTTTTTGGTTCTTGTGATTCATGCCAGGGTCATGAGGTCATAAGCTTGACTCATAAGAATAAAATTTTGAAAAAAACATCTTACAACATTGATCAAAAATTTCCTTTGCATTACACCCTAAAATCACTGTGTGAGATACTTGGAGTGACTTGCTGGAGTGATTTTAGGTTGTAATCTTCTCTGCTGCTGAAATTCTTTATAATCTGACAACGTTGGAGTTGAAGGGTTACATCAGGTAGTTTATCTTCTTACTATGGGCTCCTGGTATGCTGTGGAAAGCAGCACATCCAGTCATTGTTTGAACAACTAACAGGATCAGAGTGCTCCTGGTTAGTCCTGGTACCAAAGATAACGGTTTGAAATGTTTTTGTGTCTTCTGTCCAGCTGATAATTCAAATATCAAGGTCAAGGTTATACTCAGCTACAAATAATTTATGTGGTAAAGAATCTGAATTATGTCTTAATTATGAGTCTATAAAGCATTCTAAATATAACAAAACTATAAACATATCAGCCATCATAACAAAGCTATAAACATAAAACACCACCAGCCATAAACGGATGCAATTTCAATAATAAAAACAAGAGTGGCAATATGAGATGAGGGAATATCAGACAACTTGAAAAGATAGTGTTAGGGTATTTAGGAACAAGCCTCATACCTTTCTTATTGATTTCTGGACAAGGATGATCCCTTTATATATTTTTTATTTTTACTCTTCTTTCATTTCTTCTTCTCTATCATTTTAAAATTTCTTCTTCTTCTTCTTCTTTTTTTTTTTAGATTTTTAAAATAATTTTTTTTTTTTTATTGTTATATCATACCTGTGTACATTAGTGCAATCAAAGGGCACAATGTGCTGGTTTCATATACAATCCGAAATATTCTCATCAAACTGTTCAATGTAGCCTTCATGGCATTTTATTAGTTACTGTATGTAGACATTTCTATTCTGCATTTAGTAAGTTTCGCCTGTACCCATTCTAAGATGCACCATAGGTGTGGCCCCACCCATTCCCCTCCCTCCACCCTAACCTCTCCTCTCCCTTCCTCTCCCTTCACCCTTTCCCCATAGTCTTGTGCTATAGTTGGGTTATGCCCTTCATGTGAAAGCTATAAATTAGCTTGATAGTAGGGCTAAGTACACTGGATACTTTTTCTTCCATTCCTGAGATACTTTGCCAAGAAGAATATGTTTCAGCTCCATCCATGTAAACATGAAAGAGGTAGAGTCTCCATCTTTCTTTAAGGCTGCATAGTATTCCATGGTACACATGTACCACAATTTACTAGTCCATTCGTGGGTCGATGGGCACTTGGACTTCTTCCATGACTTAGCAATTATGAATTGGCCTGCAATAAACATTCTGGTACAGATGTCTTTATTATATTGTGACTTTTGGTCTTCTGGGTATAAACCTAGTAAAGGAATTATAGGATCGAATGGCAGGTCTATTTTTAG
>CAUYPK010036075.1:0-11166 GCA_963574355.1 Loris lydekkerianus
CATGAAGGCTATAACCCAACTATACCTCAAGACTATGAGGAAAGGGCCAAGGAAGGGGAAGGGAGGGGGGAGGTTTGGGTGGAGGGAGGGTGATGGGTTGGGCCACATCTATGGTGCATATTTTTATCTATAATAAAAAAATAAATAAATAAATAAAAAAGAAAGGAAAAAAAAAATACTTGGAGAGCAAATCACTTTGCCTGGCATCCAAGGTTTTCCAGAATCCGACTTCAACGTCCAGTGTTCAGGTCTATGCTTGGATGACGTTAGGCACCTTCTCATCTCTGAATCATGTTTCTATGGGCACTGTTTTTCATGTCTTTCCCTCCCTATCAGCTTTTTATTTGTCTAATGTCAAATCACGAGTCACCTTGTCCGAGCAGCTCTGTGTAGTTTCTCCACTCACTGCTTTAGCCTGGTAGAAGATAGGACTCTCTTTATCTCCCTTCATCTTCTAATGCATTTTACCCGATAATTAAGCTCATCTCTCTATTCTCCAAGGAACACTTCCAATAAGTTTCTTCAGCTACACAGCTGACAACTCAGATATCTTGCCTGTCCCCTGTCACCAGAAACACGTTCAAACTCTTGTAATTCCATGAATCAGAAGTTAGATTCTGTTGACTCTACAACCCTGCCTAGTTTCTTAGGGATCAAGCCCTCTCAGAAATGGCAGATACAGAGTAGAGTTCAGTAATAATGTGTTAGCACAAGAGAAAATGTCAGTGCATTGGCTAGGAGGCAAGATATTTTTCATATTTTTCAGGGGTATAGTAAAACAAACAGCACTCTATTGGTGAAAAAGTATTGAGAGACATGAGGCAAGCACCATGACCAGAATAACAATGTCGGCATATCTGACCTTTAGTTTTTATTAAAAAAAAAAAAAAAGATTCTACCAGGCATATGTTTTCATTCAATAGTCTTTTTATTGCAGGAAATACATGGCTTTTTAAAACAGGCCCATACCTTTTTCCTTTCATGCTATGAATTCTGCTCCATCCTTCCTTCTCTCCTGTCTTGGTGATGCTGACAGTTCATCACTTCCATCATGTGGATCTCAGATCATCTGGTGCTGTCCTGGAATCCCTCTGCTCGTGATCAGATCAACCATTATTGAATTTCATGTATCGAACTCTCATATTTAATCTTATTTTATTACCGCAATAAACCTTTGAAGAAGATATTCTTATTCGTTCTTGTTTTAATGAGACTCTATTTCAGTTTATAACTGATAGACACATAGGCAGTAGTTTAACCTAAGACTTCAGTAACTCAGAAGTTAGACATCTAAATTTATCTCCAATTCTATAGGCTTAGCAGCTAAAAGAAGAAATGCTACTTGTTGAGTATTCACTCTACATCCTATACCATGCTAGAAGCACATTAGTCCTCCTGACAGCCGCAAAACCCACATTTGCTAATACTGTAATTAGGGGCTGATGAGGAAACAGGTGTAGAGGATTTTTCCTAAGAATACAGAGGAAACTCCTGGAACAGGTGGAATTTAATTTAGCAGTTGTATCTTTCAAAATATCAACTATCTCCTTCTACCTGTGTTACCCCCAATTTCACATTGTGAGTTTTGAAATAAGCCAGACACAGAAGGGTAAATACCATGTGATCCTGTTACATGAGGGACCTGGAGCAGTCAGATTCACAGCAACAAAAAATAGGAAGGTAATATTTAGGGCCTTGAGAGGGGGGAAAAAATGGGAATATTGTTTAATAGGTATGGAATTTCCATCCAGAATAAATAAAAATGTTGTAGATAGGATTGGTGGTGATCATTGTGCAACAGTGTAGATGTACTTACTGCTACTTAGTTGTACGCAAAACAGGATCGAAACAGTAAATGTTACCTACATTTTGCCACAATAAAAATACAGTAGTACCTCTGTAAGTTGACAACCCAAGGAACTGTAACAATATGGTCAACACTCGGAGGTGGTCAGCATAAGGAACCAGGCCTGCTGTGCTGACTCATGCAGGTGGTGCATATCCAGTCTATGAAAATTAGGTCAGCGGGAGGAGGTGGTTGATGTAGGGAGGTGGTCAGCTATGGAGGTTCTGCTGTAAGTAATTGTTTTTGTCTAGGTTCACTAGTAAACGGAGAAACTGTTTATGAAGGCCAAGTTTTAAGCCACAACCTATGAGAGTCAGAAGGAATTAAATAGCATTTTGCCTCAGAGAGAGGGTTAAATAGGCACATTCATCGTCCCCATCTCAGGTCTTGTTATTTTATTATTTTTGTTATAAAACTTTTCAGAGGTTTTTTTTTCCCTCTGAAAGGCTGATTAAGAATCTCCCTTTAAGAAAGAGAAATATTTATCTTCCAATTACTGAAACCGAGGGTAATATAAAGAGCAAAATGTGAACTGCTCTGAGAAAAATCGATGTGCAGAACACAGCCCTTAACTTCCTTTCATGGGGGAAGGGGGGTTCTTAAATGATCTGATGCAACCTTGAAAGGAGATCCAGCCACGTGAACTCCTCACAGTGCAGGTATTGCGAGAACAGAAAGGCAATGCAGATGAAGGATGCGATAAAGCAGTGAATGCAAATAGAGACCCGGCTGCAATGAGGGGTCTATTACTTTCATGCACCAAGGAGCAAGGGGTGGTGATTAAGCAAGTGGATATAAATTCCATAATTTTTGCTCTCTAATTTTCCCTTGGTTTTTATCTCCCTAGGGAGACTATTCAGCTCCAATTAACTTTGGTTGCCAGGTCCATAATATAGCAATCTTTTGAGTCAAGTAGGCACCAAGCCCGGTTTTGCTTGGTGTAGCTGGAAAAAGAAAAGTATAAATTAGGAGCAGATTGGCCGTCTACACTGCGGGTCTGGATTGTCCTCAACTCCACATGCTAAAATTATACCCTAATGCTGAGTCACTGACGGGAGGAGTTTTAAGCCGTCTGGGTCTGGCATCTGTGAAGCCAGTAGTAAGTAAGGAGTGCTAAGGAGATATTGCATTGAGAATAAATTAGATATCGATGTAACTTTGCTTTATTTGGAATGGCCTGTTTATTTGACGGGAGGAGAGAAATACTTCATTTGGATAGCAGTTTTAGAGCAAACAAGGTAAAAAATAGGCTGACAGAGGAAGCAGTTCCCTGGGTAAATGAGAATCTGCTTTTATCTTGTGGGTTTAAATAAAACTCGTGTGTATGTGTGTACACAAATGGCGTTCTGCAAGCTGCTTTATTCCCAAATACTTGGAGGCAGAGATATGGGCCTGGGCGGGCAGTGTGCTGGGGAAATGGAGAGGCCGGGATGCTTCTGTTTTCAGGAAGATTTCTTTGGACAGAGGTTGAGCTTGTTGGAGGGAGGCAAGGCAGGGAAGAGACAAAGACGAAACACTTTTCTTCAGGGACGCTGTGAGACCTGGGACCTGTTCTAGGTCTAGGTGAGAAGGTATTCTCCTTCCTTCTCAGAACATATCTTGTCTCTGGTAGAGCCAGAACAGAAGGGATGGAATCACTGTTTGGGTTGGTGACTTTGGGAGGCCCAACAGATGGCACTGATAGCATGGATGTCAGTTTTCTCAAGAAAGATCTCAGTTTCTCAGGAAGTGACAGAAGCTAGAGGCCTGGGGCAGCCACAGGAAACTTGTGAGTACATGTAGAACAACCTGAAGACCTCTGAGAACGGATGAGAAAGGACTAGAAGTCAGAGGGTCTGCCACCTGTAGGGAGGAGGGAATGGTAGAGGATTTTCATTCAGACACTCTACAAACTGGCTCTACCTGGGAGCATGCTGACTACTTCTCTGCTCTGTAACCAAGACTTTGTGTCCCATGTGCTAATTCCATATTTCCAGGAACGATCTTGATCCAATTTTAGAGAAATGAAGATAGAGAACTCTGTTCCTAACAAATGTCTAGACTTATTAAAACAGCTCATTCCACCTATACAAACCCTACGTTCAAATGGTAAATTTCACACAAACCTCCATCACATACCTCTGGGAAAGGTGTTGTCATTTCTGACTTACAAATAAGGGAAACAGGAAAGGAAATTATCATTTATTAAGAACTGAATATATTCTGGGCACTGCATCATAAATTTTACCCGCTTTTTCCCAGCCAAATCATATGACCATTTTGGAGGATATATATTTATATATATACATTTTTTTTTTTTTTTCCTGTTTTTGGCCAGGGCCGGGTTTGAACCCACCACCTCCGGTATATGGGGCCAGCTTTCTACTCCTTTGAGCCACAGGTGCCACCCAAGGGGGTTAGATATTTTTTAATTCCCATGACCAAAAGTGAAACTGAGGCTTAGAAACACCTTTTCTGAGATTATACTGACCAGTGATGGTTCTGGAGCAAACCCAAGTCTCTTTCCGCTACATTCTGCTGTACACAGATGAAGATGCTGGAGGTTACAGGAAAACTCAAAGGCAAATATTTTATAGGATCTCAGGAAAGAGAGAGAGAGGAGAAGAGAGGGAGGGCTGTGCTCAGAGACAGTGTGAGATGAAGGCTGTGGCTGTCTCTACCCAGTACTGTGGGTGGTTTTTGCACCTACCCCCTGTCGAGGCATCACTAGTGACATTCTCATTTTCTATCTTGTGGCTTGATTAGCTCTCTTTCCAGTTCTTGAAGGACGCCCGGACACTCCATCTGCCTTTCCAGTGCCAGCTTCCAGCTCTCATAATAAGTATGCTCCAAACTGTTTCTCAGCCCTATTATTTCAAGTTCTGAGTTCTCCTCGCCTCTGACTCCCCTTCTCGCTGGTGTTAAATGTTCTTGTCAAAAGCAACTATTTACAGGCCATTAACAACAGAGCGGATGATTAGGCTCTTTCCAGATCTGATGAATAATGCATACTGCCAGTCAGTGTCTTTCCCACCCAGCACGAGGCTCTTTGGAGGAAACATGTCATCAGAGGGCATGCTTTCCCTTTCTGAGACCTGAATAATTTGAAGAAACAATTGCATTTTTGCAAGAATGTGGAAGAACAACCCTATTTGCAAACTCTAGTTTTTTGAACAATTGTGGGAGAAAGGAAAGCTGGTTCATTTCTGTTTCTTTCCTTGAGACTTTGTTTTCATTGATATTTTTTATTTCAGAATATTATGGGGAATATAAGCGTTTTGGTTACAAGAATTGCTTTTGGACAGTTTGAGTCAGAATAGTCACAGGTAGGTGTGAATTCACTCCTCCCCAGGCCCTGCCACCTGCTTGCTTTCATTTGAGTTTTACTACCAAATGTGCACCTGGGCGAAGACTTTTCCCCTCCTCCATCTTCCCCAATCCTCTCCTTCTCAGTACCATCATACTTGCTTGGGTACAGAAAGTCCAGTTGATGCTGTGTTCCTCCTTGCTGCTATTTGATCCCTGCCTGGATGAATCATAGCATTACCATTTCAGTCCTAGCCACACTTCCCATCCAACATGCTACTTGTGGAGCATAGGTCCTAGATGGCTCTTTGCTGCACACCCAGTGCAAATGCATACCTTTTCATGCTTTCTGTGGGTGCCTGTTTGATAAGATATATCATCTTGCAGAGATTTGTGGGGCAATAATTCATCTGAATGTGAAAAGAGATGAGATGAATAAATCTTATCCAAAACTAAGGTGAATCAGTGGGAAGGACCAGATTTAAGACCATCCGTTACGGATTGTTTAGCTGCCCTTCAGCACCTGACCCTTTACTAGCTTTTGAAACCCTTGTCTCCCTGGGCTTCTAGGACCCACTTGGATCTCTGTCTACACTTCTGACCTTTTCTACTCAGCCTCCTTTATGGACTTAAGTTCCTCACTGCCTCACCTATGTGCATAGCAGGACAGAAGCATGTATTAATCTGGTGGCGGCTGAGACCCTGCAGGGAGAGTGCATAGCATCCTTCTTAGAGATGGAATAAATGCATATTTGTTTTATTTCTTCCTATGTTTGATTGTGTGAAATGAAAAATGAGTAGATGTTAGAAAATTCTAGAAGCCATGACTCTTTAGTTCCCTTTCTGATCATTATTGAGATTGTATGCTTCTGGCAAAAACTGGTCCACCAGAGGACCAGTTCAAGCTGGTGATCGTTGCTGATTCTCTGAGTAACTTCCCATGGCCACTATCATGAAGAATAAAAATCCACATCTCAGGATCCTCACCTTTTCTAATAATTTTCTTAGACAACATTCCTTTCTCTATGTGCATGCTATGACTCTGTGAGATCAAGGATATAAACTATCTATACAGGGGTAAGAGGTCTGTACCACTAACAGATCATCATTGATCGTTATGAGCTCAACCTTGTCTCTGTAGAGATCATGGACATTCAAGGTCATGGCCTTAGTGTATATGTTTTTTTGTTGTGGTTTATTTTTTATTATTTTTTATTATTATTATTATTTTTTTTTTTTTGGCAACAGAATCTCACTTTGTTGCCCTTGGTAGTGTGCTGTGGCTTCACAGCTCATAGCAACCCCAAACTCTTGGGCTCAAGTGATCCTCTTGCCTCAACCGCCCAAGTATCTGTGACTACAGGTGCCTGCCACAACACTGAATACTTTTAGAGATGGAGTCTCACTTTTGCTCAGGCTAGTCTCAAATTCCTGAGCTCAAGTGATCCACCCACCTTAGCCTCCCAGGCTGCTAGGATTACAGGCGTGAGGCCCTGTGCCTTCAATACACACCTTTTGACATTAATAATTTGCAAGTCTATCTGAATTTGGACATTCTTTATGCTCAGCTTCATACTCTGTCCACCTGCATTACATTATAGGAATAACCAGATTTTCACAACAGCCACATCCTCAGCTCCACTCTGTATGTCTTCCTATCTGGCTTCTGCAGAATGGCATTCCTGCAAGAAGCCACCCAGAAGTCACAAATGCAAGGACACTAATGTCCATAGGGTAATCTTGAACAAGGGAGAAGGCAGCAGGTGAATGACTGCTGCCCTCTTCCCCTGCTCAGGTGAGCAGTGCCAAGGTCCATTTTACCCAACACCTCCGAGGGTGCAGGTGGGACTGATCCACAGTCACCAACAGCATGGATTCATCAGACCTGGAGTCTTTGTTCTCATCCTCTTCCATTTCTCTCTTCCCACTTCCCCTCTCAAGCTCTCTGGTGATGCTTTCTCAAATGCCCTGAACGCATGCAAGCCCTTGGTCCAGATACTGCTTTGGGAGGCAGGGTGGGGTCTGGGTTAAGACACCCTGCCTTGAACGTTTGATTTCACCTTTCCTGTAAGTGGCACAAAAAAATAATCTTTGTCCAATTTCTTCTTCTAGACGAGGTTTTTCGTATTCATTCCCTCCATCTTTTTCCTTCACTTCTCTCTCCACCCTCCAGGCCCATGCCTTTTTTCTCCTATACAGTAGCACAGTAGTCCAGGTCTTTATGGGTGGTTTTTTTTTTTTTTTTTTTTTTTTTTTTTTTAATTGGGGCTGCACAGCAACCAAATACTTCTTCTTTGAAAGGTTTCTGATTGAGTCTTTGTGGGAGGCATAGCCTCACCTCTTTCTACAAATGCATAAACAAAGAGCCAATTTCTCTCTTTTGCTGTCCCCTCTCATTTAGAACATGGTCACATAGCCTAGGCTTAGCCAAGGATAGTAATTACCTGGGATGGTAATTCTTAAGCAACTGGTACAAAAACATAGGCATTGCTACTCTAATCTCACAAGAGATAGAAGTGGATTCATATGAAAAGGATACAAAACAATCCCGTTAGTCTTCCAATAAAAA
This sequence comes from Loris lydekkerianus, assembly GCA_963574355.1. Taxonomy (NCBI): domain Eukaryota; kingdom Metazoa; phylum Chordata; class Mammalia; order Primates; family Lorisidae; genus Loris; species Loris lydekkerianus. The sequence continues at coordinate 7,701 of CAUYPK010036075.1, forward strand.
CTTTTCACCTTGAGTTAGCAAGAACCTGTCTATGGTGCATATGACCCAAGGTAATTTTCTCCTTAAGTCTCAAGGTCCCTCTTGGCTTCAGGTTAAATTCCTACCTTTACAGGTAGCTTCTTCCCAGAGACGTTGTTAACAACCCACCCGTCTGGGCCTTCTCTAAAATGGTCGTCTAACCTCTACCCAATGCTCTGCTTCTCTCTTCTCACTGTGTCTCTTCAAATGCTCTACCTTCAGCCCTCCATATCCATGGGATTTAATCAAGGCATCTGTGGATTTAGTCAACCATGGATTAAAAATACTCAGAATGAAAAATTCTAATGTACAGATGATTTAAAGTATATAGGAGGATGTGCGTAGGTTATATGTAAATATTATGCCATTTTATAACAGATACTCTTAAGCAGAGATTTTTTGGTATCTTCAGAGATTTTGGAACCAATCCCTGACAGATACGAAGGAATGGCTATAGGTACTTCCTGATAAAAGCTCTTCCTTCTGTAACACAACCTGGTGAAATGCTGTGTTCATTAGGAAGTTGTACCCACCTTCCACGTGTGCCTGAGTCTCATCTCTTTCTCCTATACAAAGAGCTTCCTGAATCCCACATGATACGGGGGAAAGTCTGTTTCACAGAAATCACTAGAGAGCTTTTGTGACAAGCTAGGTGATGTTACTTTTTACAGTAATGATGAATTAATAGGAAAAATAGTTGTTTTGTATCCTTTTCATAGGAATCATGAAAGCAAAGTGAAGAAATACTTTAAAAATATAGTCATGTGTTACATAACAACATTTTGGTCAACAACAGACTGCATATATGATAGTAATCCCATTAAGGTATAATGGAGCTGAAAAATTCCTATTGCCTAGTTACATCATAGCATGATTTCTTTAAAAAAAAAAAAAAAAAATTTCTGGGCTTGGTGGCTCATGCCTGTAATCCTAGCACACTGGGAAGGAGGCCAAGGCAGGTGGAGTGTTTGAACTCACAAGTTTCAGACCAGCCCGAGTAAGAGCAAAACCCTATCTCTACTAAAACTAGAAAAACTGAGGCAAGAGGATTGCTTGAACCTGAGTTGGAGGTTGCTGTGAACTATGACACCACGGCACTGTACCCAGGGTGACAGCTTGAGACAATGTTTAAAAAATAAAACAAAATAAAAAATAAATAAGTAAATACATTTGGTGTAGCCTAACCGTTCAGTGTTTATAAAGTCTACAGTACTGGGCAGTAGCGTCCAGGCCTTCACATTCACTGTCCACTCACTCTCTGACTCACCAAGACCAACTTCCAGCCTTGCAAGTCCCATTCACAGCTAGTGCCCTCTACAGGAGAGCTCTTGTTTTATGCCATATTGTCACTGTAACTTTTCTACACAAATACTTACCATTGTGTTACAATTTCCTATAGTATTAGTACAATAACATGTATTAGGTTTGATGCCTAGGAGCAATAAGAGATAGCACATAGCCTACATCTGTAATAGGATATATCATCTAGTTTATGTAAGCACATGCTGTGATGTGCATATAATGGACAAAATTTCCAAATGACACATTTCTCAGAAAATATCCCCATCATTAAGGGACAAATGACTGTATAGATAATCTTTGAAAGAAATCAAAGGTATATGGATATACATACAGTGAATTATGCTGTTCCTACCTTTCCCATTTGATCTAAGGAGAAAGGAGGATTGCTCCGAGATTTGTTTGCTTTGTGGCCAGGTCTTTTTGTGACAGTCAGGATAAGACATAGATGTTGTAATCATACATTTTGTAATCTTTTCACCATTTTCAGGCAATGTAACACAGGTAATGGGGTTGGTTTTTCGCCAACTCTAGGGGGTGCTATTCATACCCTAGTCTTTGTGAAGGACCATTCCTGGAGGTTTGCCAATGCACAGCTACCTCAGCTCTCAGTGGCAGCACTAAGGAGTAAGAAATAAAAAACAAAACAAAACAAAACAAACAAACAAACAAAAACAACAACAAAAGAACAACAATAGGGAAAAAAAAAACAACAAAAGGAATGATTCCATAGTCCCTTTGACTGAAACCCCCAGCAGGTGTGCAATTAATTCCTCATAGAATTACCAAGTCTGGGCTGCTTTATAAGCAGTGAAAAAACGTCTCATTTATATTCCTTTCTCACAGATAAGGAAAAGGTATTTAAAGGCTATTTAGTCATTCTCTAGCACTTGAAACTTATGGATGGCTCTGTCAAAAGTGAAGATTTTGAAAATGAATAATAAAACCACTTTAGAAGATAACTACCAGTAATTTTTTCTCTTTTTTTTCCTATAGTGAATATAAAATATGAATTGATATCATAGATAGAGGAAAGATACCAAATAATTTGCCCACTGGGAGAGAAATCTGTTCCCCACCCCCCACTCAATCTGCAAAAAGGAAGCTGATTGCAAAGCTGGGTTACCTCTCTGGGTTCCAGCCCTCTGGAGCTTCTGCAGAAAGAGTCCATTGTTTCCACAGACTCACAGAAAAGGATTAGTAATTTTTTTTTTCCCTCCTGTAGGCGTTGCTGGTCAATGACAATCAGAGGCAGAAAGTCTTTATCTTATGACAGGGGAATGTCTCCTTACGGTCCGCAAACAGTAACAAAATGGGACTCTCCCAGGTAAATTCCATTTTTGCAGCCTGAGTTTTGGTGACAGGACTGGGCTGAGCTGAGCATTGCAGAGATTTCAGTGATTAGAAGCTGCTAGAATCATTGAGACAATGTGAGATTAATAATGAATTGCAGGACTGTGACTGTGAATGAAGGAAACCATCAGAAATAAGCCTGGGGCTATTTTCTTATCAATTCATGAGAAATTCCTCCCCAGGCAATCTGGCTGTGGGTAGGAAAATGAAAAAGACGCATAGCCTTTGGCCAGCCAATTCAACACTTGGGAGTTGTTTTAAAAATTAATTTCATTCTAAATAGTTTATATATTCACAGGATACAAAATTGAAAATATAGAAGTGCATGGTAAAAAAGATCTCTCACATTCACGTCCTCTGGAGACAGACCCACTTTCCTCACACAGTAGGGGACTTTCTTTGGTATATTAACCTAGAGAAATCTATGGATTATACACGCAAATATACAGATATGTTCCTCCTTCCATTTTTTTTTTTAATATATAAAAAGAATAGATTCTGCACTCATCTTTGGATTTTTTTTTTTCTTTTAACTGAGCACCTATTATGTCTTAGGTGTGAGATTTATTCTGGTTAAGTAAAGAAGCAAAGTTCTTTGTTCAGTGGAGCTTATAGTTCTATGACCCTTAATTTTCTTTTTTTTTTCTTTTTTTTAATTGTTAAATCATAGCTGTGTACATTAGTGCAATCGCCTATACCCATTCTGAGATGCACCATAGATGTGGCCCCGCCCATTACCCTCCCTCCATCAAAACCTCCCCCCTCCCTTCCCCTTCCTTGGCCCTTTCCCTATAGT
>CAUYPK010036077.1:0-23398 GCA_963574355.1 Loris lydekkerianus
GAAACTGCCTCTACCTAGATACAGCCAATGTGGTACCATGCCACTGGCCCGACCCTGTCACTCACCTCTTCCCCCGACTTCTTTCCCTGCCCCTTTTCCACAATAAAAAAATAAATAAATTCAAAAAAAAAAAAAAAAAAACAACAACAACAACAACAACAAAAGACACATACAAATTAAAGAGGTTATACTATTTATAAAAAAAAAAAAAGAGGATGTAGAAAAGCGCATAGCCCAGATAGTATTTACTTTCTCTAGTATAGTATTTTAATTTTAAGTAGTAGGATGAATATTTTGATTAACAAAAAAAGTCTAAAATCAAATTCTTTCCCCCATTTTCTTTTGGAATTTGAGACACAAAAAACATACTGTTAAAAAATACTGATTTAGGGCAGTGCAGGGACTTCTGCAGGCGACGCCTCACTGGCTGGCTCTGAAGTTGGCCTGGACCCCACATAGCCAATGTGCAGCCAACCCCAGGCTGCCATGGAGCAAGAGATTGAGGAGCTGAGCCAGTGGCCAGTTGCACACCCGTCTATCAGGGTAATGAGAAGTTAATATCCTTGGACATACCTCCAGCTTCTGGAAACAGTGGAGAGCTCACTTTCTGGAGCCATGGTGTATCTGGCATTCAACACTTTACTGGAGGAAGAGAGATGTCGAGGAGCCCCTGGGTGTCTGCTGAGGTACTAAGGCAGAATGTGAATGAAGTGGGGCCATGGTTCAGTATGACACTCCATGAGCCTGGCATGGGCTACTGCCCAGAAGCGACTCCCACTCATTCCCTGATGACTTACTGTCAGGGAGCCAGAGATGATAGTTTCCAAGGGGCCCCCAGAGATGCCCTTAGGAGTACCCAATATTACAGGGGTGGCCATGACCTTCACTGGGCATCTAAGGATGTCCCCCACTGGTCTGCCAGTCTCAACTTCTGGTGGAAGAATGCCTATGATGTCCCACATGGGTGCCCCAGCAATGCCTTATTCTAAACCAGGCGTCCTCAAACTTTTAAAACAGGGGGCCAATTCACTGTCCCTCAGACCATTGGAGGGCCGGATGATAGTTTAAAAAAAAAAACAACAACTATGAACAAATTCCTATTCACACTGCACATATCTTATTTTGAAGTAAAAAACAAAACGGGAACAAATACAATTCACACCGCTTCATGTGGCCTGCGGGCTGGAGTTTGAGGACACCTGTTCTAAACCCTCAAAAGCACATTCTAACAGAGCCTCTTTAATACCTGAGATATTACTGGCATCCCAACCATACCTGCCACTGAGGCCACAGCTGTGCTCCCTTCTCTAGAGCAGATGTTGCCCCCCAGAAATCCCCATAACCATGGGATGTCCCCATCTGAGACCCAATCATTGCTGGCATTAGAATCTCAGGACTCTATTATGAGTCAGCTAGACTCCCAGGCTGGCCCCTTCCTGCCTGACCAGCCCTACCCCGCTCCACAGAAAGCAGAGCCAAACTCAGTGGCCCAGGAAGGGGCTCACAGATGCAGATCTTCAACTCCAAGGCCTTACTGCTGCCCATGTGAGAACTGTGGGAAAGCTTATACCAAGCACTCCCACCTTGTGACTCACCAGCATAAACACACAGGTGAGAGGCCCTACAAATGCCCTTGGGAAGGCTGTGTCTTGGCTTTCTACCGTTCTGATGAGCTTGCATGACACACGCGCATACACACCAGATATCGACCATATAAATGTGATCACTATGGCCGAAAATGCATGAGATCTGACCATCTCAGGCAACACCAAAATATTCAGCAGAGGCCAGGACCCCCAAGTCCACAGGTCCACAGGTCACAGGTCCACAAGAGAGAGAAAGGTGGTCCTCCCCCAGATCCTGCCTGCTTCTGAGCAGCTCTTCTCTTTGGTGACTTGAGGAAGACATCGGACTGGGGCAGATAAGGACAAGCCTCCTCAACTACCACCACCCACCACAGGTACCTAAAACCAAGCACTAGATTTTAAGGGCCGATCCTGCCCTGCTCTCCCCTGAGTTGACTACCATGGCAACTGAGGTACTTTGTAGAACCTTGTTTCTGGACTTGGCAGGCCTGAGAAGAGAACTTGGCCAAGTTATCAAGTGCAGATATATCTGCTTCAGAGGTGGTCTCTCCTAAGAGATTGTGCCTTCTGTAAGTGTTTCCTGAACCCAACTTGTGCCAAGCACAGAGACATGATGAATCAGGTCTGGTTTCTATGCTCAAGGGATATCTTGGCCTAGGGGCTGATGATCCCTTGGGGAAGAGAAGTTGCCAAACAGGAGGGTCAGCAAGGCTTTCTGGCAGAGGTGACCCTTGAACCCGGTAATGCAACAACATTTAGTAATACCTCATGTTGAAATAAACTAAAGCAGCTGAATGAAGAGGGAAGAAGATTCTAGACTGAGGACACTGGATCTGGCAACTTCTCAGAGGAGAGCCAGCCTCAAAGTTCTATTCATTCAGCATGTGTTTTTTGAGCCCACCACACAGAGCTCCAAGGCTGTGGGGACCCATAGTGAGGAGTATGAAGACAACTACAGGATATGCCAGGGAAGACAGAGTTCTCAGGGAGGTGCTGAGTTAGACCTGAAGACTTGTGGGAGTTTCTGTTTGTGGGACATGGTCATGACCTGTGTGGCACACGAGGGGTTCAGAGGTGCCCGCAGGCAGACCCTGCCTCTGTTGTGGAGTAGAGGATTCTGAACACTCAGTGCTACCAAGGACAGAAGCTGGATCTCTGGAGACCATTCTGGGCCTCTGGGAGAGCCCCAACGCCTTGGCCATGCCTGCCTCTGCCTTTGTACCCTTAACCTGACCCTGTCCTGCTTGGCAGCTTTGATCTGTGTCATTAGTGGCCTCAGTGTACTAGAGGTAGATACCCTGGTGCCCTCCACCCAGGCCCAGAGTGAAGGGAGAGGACAACATTTAAAAAACAGAGGCAAGGAGTTTAGGCTGTGCTGAGCCCTCAGCCCTCCTCCAGGAGACACTTGGAGCCCAGGACTTGCTGGGATTGAGGTGACACATGATGTTGCTAGAGGTACAGGAGGAGGTAGACCTACTGGGGCTGTTTCCTTTTCCTCTGGCTGTCTTGTGGCAGGGGGAGTGGAGCTCAGCACACCCTGGAGAGGAGAAGCTGAAGTCTGAGGGTGTGCCTGGCCCAGCTCCTCAGTGCTTGAGTGTAGCCACCCCCAAGTTGCAACCCCACTGGTGCCCAGCCAGCCTTTGCATTAAAGATTTAAGCATAAATATTTATGCATAAATGAAAAATAAAAATAAAACTCAAGGACAGAAGGGGCTTGTTTGTGATCCATTCACTGGCCCCAGGGATTGAGGTCTTGAGTACCTTAACATCTCTTTCATTCTTTTCCATGGAGCAGACCATCTCGGATTGTTCAGCCAGGGCTGGTCTCTTTCCTCCCCTATCTGGCTCACACATAGGCCTGAGGGTGGGGTCAGAGACCAGATTGCCCATTGTTGGAAGGAAAGATGAGAGATCTTGTCATTGGTGACCTATTATTCACTGAGGAATGGACAGGGCGAGGAACCAGGATGGGCAAGGTGCATTGTAAACACTGGGCTAAGCAGGCCCTTGCTCTTGCAGAGGTCACAGTCTAGTGGAGGACATATGTTAGTAGAAATATATGAAGTACTGGGAGGGCAGATACTAGGATTTGCTGTCATAGTGCAGGGGTGTTAGGAAGGCAGTTCTTGGAAAGTGGTTTGAGCTCAGAGTCTGGATAACTAGGAGTTAGATAAAGGAGGTGAGGTGGTGATTGAAATAAATCTGTCTTTATCCAGGTCACCCTATGCGAGGCAGTGCTGAGCCTTTTCCAGTATCACCCAAGGAGGGATGGTGGGTGGGTAAGACCTTGACTTGACTCCTAACTAAAATGGGCAGGATTTGAATCTTCCCTCTGCCATTTCCTGGCCATGTAGCCTTGTGCACTTATCTTTCTGTTGCTTCTACAGCAAGAGAGATGAAATTAATCCTGTTTTAAGGTGTTTTCCTGGGCTGTAGTTTGGAAATTACATTAGAGCAGTGGTTTAAGGGACAGGAATGGATTTTAGTGCTTCAAAGGTGGCTTCAGCCAGAGTAGGAACTGATAATTAATTGGATTTGGTTGGTGAGAGCATGGTCAAGGGTGACTCCCAAGTTTCTGGCTTGTGTTATAAATAACACAGAAAAGGGATGCATGAATTTCATTAGTTTTCTATTTATTGTGATGTTTTCCACACATGCAAAAATATTTTGTATGTGTTCTATTTGAAGGATAATAAAAATAAATGTGTTTACCTCTTAGGTCACTTGAGAAAAAGAATTTGTTAATACAATTAAAGTCTTTGAGTTGTCCATTTTTCTTTCCAGAGGTAACTGCTATCCTGAATTTTGATTAACCTTGTCTGTGCTATTTATTCTTATAATATATGTATTGATTCCTAAATAATATAGTGATTGATTTTATATGGTTTGGAACTTTATTTATTCAATTTGGGGCTTATTTTATTCAATCCAAAGGTTTATAGTCTGAATAAAATTTGGAAATTAAAAAAATAAATAAATAGTGATTTCTTCAACATTCTGATGACAAGTTTTGATGACTAACACTCTTCAAATTAATATGAGTCTTAGGCTGAAACACATTAATACTTGTCCTATAAGGTTATGATTCTTCTTTGAAAATTATAGTCTATGATATCATTGTCCTAGGTAAAGGGTAAAGGGGAGCTCTGGAAATGACAATAAGAGTTCCCGCAAAACTTTACGTTAGAGGACTCAGATGAGCTATTTCTACAGCTTCCTAAGTTCATGTGACAGCTAAGAGTTATCTGCTCTTTACAAAAGCAGATAATTACAAAATTACAAAAAGGTTGTTTCATAACTTAAGAACTTACAAGTTAATTTCACTGGCACAAATTAGAAATAGATTGTATAAAAGAACTTGGACTTGCATCAGGAAAAACAGAATTCAATCATTGCCAGACAGGTTAGAACTATCAAATTCTTTCCATTTACCAGATTATTATCTAGAACAATTTTTATATGAGACCAGGTCTACATTAAGAAACCAATTACTTTCTGAAAGTATATTCTTAACTTCTCAACTCAGGGGGCTGATTCACAGGTTTTATTAGTTAAGATTATTTTTGGCTATATATAATCAAACCCAAAATTATAGGTTGCTTAGGCAAGAGAAAAGTTTATTTTTTCTCACGTAAGGGAAATCTAGAGATAAATACTCAAGCTTGACATAGACACTCACTGACATCACCAGGGTCTTAGTCTCCTCCAGCATCTGCTTGGACATTTCTTATTTCAGAATGGCCTCAAAAGCTCTAGCCATTACAACTGCATAAAATACATAAATGTAGGAAGGAAAGAAAAAGGGTGTAGCACTTCTCTTAAAGAAAATTAGAGTAAGTCCTCACTTCACACAGGTTGACAGGTTCTTGGAAACTATAGCATTAAGCAAAAAAAACATATAACAAAAACAATTTCTTTTCCTCTCATGAGTGTTATAACAAAATGATTTTGAAGGAAAGGAAGCTATTTGAGGACCTGCTATACGACAACATTAGGTGAAGACTTATTGTACTAGGAAGTACCACATACTATTTATGCTTGCATTTCATTAGCTACAACTCAGTCATATGACCAAATATAGCAATAAAGTAAAAAAGAGAAATGTGGTATTTTGTCTGGACAGCAAAATACTCAACTACAAAACAGATTTTATTACAAAGGAAGGAGAGCGTGGATATTCAGTGGCAATATGCTAGCTGTCTCTACCATGGTGGTATGTGATTGAGGTATAAAATCCATTACATTTCTGTGGTCCATAAAACTGACTTCCAGAATTGATTTTTTAGCAAGTCATAGGAGTCTTCAATGAGTTTAAGGATGAGGATCCTTTTTTATCACATCACAAACATTTTTTAAAGCAATTCATTTTATGTATTTTTATACTTTATGAAGTGCTTTCAGGGGATAAGGCAAACAACCATTAACACTGTCCTAGCTCTAAGAAGATTAAGGAGAGCTAGTCTAGGAAGAAATAGATTTAGGGTCTTGACAAATGATTCCTTCCAAAGGGTACTTAAATGCTTTGCCATTTTGCATAAATGCCAGCTGGTGGGCTAGACCATTGCTCTTACCCCCTTCTGTTCTAACCCTTTACTGGAAGCTTAGATGTAGCTAATGAAAAGTCATCAATCTCAAACTTCATCAGAGAAAAGATGATGGAAGTAGACTGAGGGGTGTGAGGGGTAAAGTGATCCCAAGAACAAGGAACTTGAAAGTAACAGGATATCTTCAGAGTCAGATATAAACAAATACAGGATGGATTTAATGAAGATGCCATAATACCTAAAAAATACTGCTTCCCTTTTTAATAAGAAAATTAAAATTACAAAATATACAAAAAGCCAATAATACTGCATTCAAGCTATATTTGAAAAGGAACAGACCTGTCACCAGTGGGGTGGGGAACCTGTAGTCTTGGGGCCACATGTGGTCTTCTGGATCCTTCAGTGTGGCCTTTTGACTGAATCCAAATTTTATAGGACAAATTACTTTATTAAAAGAAATGCAGCAGAGACAGATGAAGTTTTTCTTGCCTCCTTTGTTGCTTATAAAAGAACAATCTTGAAATCAGAAAGCCACAGTTTTTCCACCCCTGCAAGAAACTTAAGTAGATGTACTAATGAATTTTGCAAAAAGCACAAACCACTGGGTGATTCATATAAAGGCTAACTGCAAAATGTCTTTTTAAAATAATAAATAAAATACATCTTGAAAGCTGTTATTAAACAGTTGTTTCTCAAAGATGTGTACCTAAGAGATTATAATATTCAAATGAATGTCAATGTTCTTAGAAAATAAGTATGAAAAATAACTTTAAATGGCTGTTTGAGTAGCATAAGCATGGATGAACAAAAGAAATGGGAAGCCACAATCAAATAATTTTAGTTATTTGTAAATCATCATAGCCTCAGATTTTTTCAATGACTTGTTAGGTAAGGCAGACATTCTACAGTATAAGAAAAGTCTCTAGTACTCTAAGGAAATAATAATGAGGCTTCAAAACTGTATGTTAAATTTAATGGACACATTTTAAACTTCCTTTAAGAAAGTTTTTAATAGCTAACCAAAACAATAGTTACTTTCAGTAGGTGAATATTAACATACCTTTATGTATTCCTTAAGAGAGGTATATCCTATCCCATCAAATGAAGAAGGAAAGAAAGAAAAAACTCTGTCATGTCCTTATTAAAAAGAAATCAGGTTTGGTATGCTTGTGACACTTCAAAGAACATAATATGTCGGAAAACAAAATAAACATTTAACCTGGCAAATGAAAATGGATTTGGGGTTTCAACATACTTGGCAGACAGGTAGAATTAAATTCAAGTCAAGTATGCAGAGAAACTAATATAGTATTTAAATATTTGCTTAAGTAATACAGTATTTAAAATAACAGATTTGAAGAAACTTTTAATAGAAATGTTTTAGTTTTAATGAGGACTTTTTTTAAGAGAAAGAGTTTGACTGGAAGCACATTTTACTATCTTTGTCATTCTGTGAACTTTGCTGGGATTTTATATTTACTCTTTCATTAGCTATTTTCCTTTAAGGCAAAGATACCTGTATCTCCTATAGTTTTTTCAAAGAGAAAATTAGATTTATACTATGAAAATCATTTTGGCAATAAAACATTGAGAGTCTGAAGATCAACCTAGTATCCATAAGGGCATATTATAAATGCTAAGTTGGTGAACTGGATGGATAGCCTAGTGTAGTAAGCAGCTTAGACACAGTCTGCCTACTCTTGTACCTCCACCTCTGCAAGATTCTCTACAAGCCTCTATGTTAGAGAGGCACAACATGACCCTGTCTTTCAGCCACATTGCCAGATGCAGGCCTGGTCACCTGACACAAACTGTGTCAGCGGCCATTTCCTGAGATTTGAGATGGGTGATTAGTGAGTTGGGCCTGTTTCTCTCAAGGTGATGAAGCTAACTTGGGGAATGACATGTCACTCTCAGATAAAAAATATAGCTCAACAGAGAGAGAAAAATTAAACCTATGTAGAGAGAAGCAGAAATCAGCAATAACGAATACAAATTTTATTTCATTGGTATCTGAGTTGTAATTCCTTCTTTTTTTTTTTTTTTTGCAGTTTTTGGCGGGGCCGAGTTTGAACCCGCTACCTCTGGTATATGGGGCCGGTGGCCCACTCCTTGAGCCACAGGCGCCATCCTGTAATTCCTTCTAGACCCCATGCTAGAATGCCATGGTATCAATACCTCACAGCAGCCTTAGTCTCCTGGGCTCAAGTGATCCTCGTGCCTCAGCCTCCTGAGTAGCAGAGACTACAGGCATCCACCACAATGCCTGGGTAGTTTTTTATTTTTAGTAGAGATGGGATCTCGCTCTTGCTCAGGCTGCTCTTGAACTCATGAGCTCAAGCAATCCAGTTCCCTTGGCCTCTCAGAGTGCTAGGATTACAGGCATGAGCCACCATGCCTGGCCGGAGTTGTATTCCTGGAGGCCCAATAGTTTTCTAAACTTTAAGCTGGTCAGAAGATACAAACATTTGTAACATGAGAAATTTTGTATGAATAGAGAGAACTACTTTTCTAAATAATATATCAAACAAAATACCAGTGAATATATATTTAGCTTCTGTGTGACCCCAGTCTCCAGGAATCCATGATTTTTGTACAGTTTGTACACCAATCACAGAAAGAACAGTGGTAACTCCCCATGAAACATAACTTCCATAACAACTTTGCTTCAGCTTTTGAAAAAAACTAATCTCTTTCTCATAAATAACCAACATTTTTATTATAAGTAGCACACTTCATCAATATACATCATTTAATTACCATTAGGACATTGCCAGAAATGTTTATATAAAATTATGGAAAGACCTAAAGATCACTGCAAAGTCTATTACATAGTAGGAAATACTATCTTTCTAAATAACCTCATAAGAAATAAGGTGCCGGCTCGGCGCCTTTGGCTCAAGTGGCGAAGGCACCAGCCACATACACCTGAGCTGGCCGGTTCAAATCCAGCCCGGCCCCGCCAAACAACAATGATGGCTGCAACCAAAAAATAGTGTGGTGCTGTGACAGGCACCTATAATCCCAGCTACTTGGAAGACGGAGGCAGGAGACTTGCTTGAGCCCAGTGGTTGGAGGTTGCTGTGAGCTGTGATACCTTATCACTCCACCCAGGGTAAGAAATAAGGTGCCAAATTTTGTTCAATATTTATCTTTAATACTAGTTTTCTGTTCCTTAAGGAAAACTTGATAAAAGAATTTTTGGGATGACAAGCAATTCTGTCACATAAAAATTAACATTTAAAACTAAAATACAGAATTCCCCAATGCATAAAAATTTTTATTCTAAAGTTTATTTTGGAAACAAAACTCTACAAATGTATCTTCCCACAGAAACACATTACTAAATGGTAGTTAGGTTCCCATGTAATCTATAAAAACCTCTTTCTGAAATTATCTCAGCTTCCTGTCATCTCTTTTGCTCACAAATACAGCACATCGCTTAATATCCCTACTCTTCAAATTTCTCGAACATTCAAAACTACTTCACCTTCACTCCTTGCCAAACAAAAATGTTTTGAAGAAAGTCCCTTTCAGTTAATGATTAATAGGTAAGCAATCTGATCCACATTAATATGTAAATAACTGAGTGTCCTTGGCCCTTTATGTGTTTTTAAAAATCTTGAAAGAAGATACAGTAATCTCTTATCAACTATGATTTTCAAAATTGCAGACTGAAGATAATAAGGTCTCACATTTGTAAACCAAATACAATAAATCCATTATCTTTTATGATTCTGTTATATATATGATATATGATTCTGTTATTATATGATTCTGTTCAGAAATTAAATGACACAATTGAAAGAAAAAAGAAGAAAGAAAAGAAAATACATTTATCACACTTGAAATTAGGGAGGCTAGTAACCACATACAACAAAACTAAAGGAATTTCTTCTGGATAAAGGCCAGAATGGAAGAAATTCCAGATAGTGCATGCATCCATGAGATTTCCTTCCTAGCACTTTCATTTTGTAACTGTTCCCCTAGGCAAGTTACCTAATCTCTGTGCTTCAGCGTCCCCATCTACAAAGGGAGCATATAATAGAACTAACTACCTCATGGGTAGAGTATGAAGAAAAGAATACATTAGATAATATGTAATAACATATTTTAGGGTTTAGAATAGTATCTAGAGGTAGTAAGTGCTATACAAGACTCTGTTAGCACTACTATTATTATTATGAGGCTACTACCACTAATTGCACTTCAGTTGGTATAGGATATCTTCACTATGGTCAATTAAAATTATACCATCAATAGCAGAATTTTTGCAATACTTTGAATTGAGATGTAAAATGAATATAAAACTCCCTTGTGCTGCCCCAAGGATCACAAGTTATCTCCAAACAAAGTTATTAAAGGTGTTTTAAAACTTAAAAGATGAATGTTTGTTGAACTTTTGTTCTGTATTGATCACTGGATACCATAAAAGATATTTTTGATAAAATAAACACAATTGATGTATTTCTTTATGATAAAAATGATAAGAAAGTGTTTTCAAATGATGAAATACCTATGATCTATAGATGTTTGGAAATATTTTTGTTATTATAAACTTGTTTATAGAACATGTACAAAATGAGCATCAATTATAGTTACACTTTGCTCTAGGCACTGGAGATATTGCAGTCAATGCTTATACTGCTTACGGATTCCTTTGGGGGAGAAACAGAAAAAATGAACATGAAAGATCAAGGATAGTAAGTGCCATTATCAATAATGTAGCAGAGTAAAGGAGACAAAAGGGAAATATGATATTCCCCTTGTTGCAATCTGCTGGCGCTGCCAAAACTAAATATCAGAGAATGGGCAGCTTGCACAATAAAAATACATTTCTCATACTTCTGGAGGCTAGGAGTCCAAAATCAGGGCATAACAATAGAGATTATTAGTAACCTTAACAAAAGTCATTTCTATAGTGTGGTGAGGATAAAAGCATGGTTTTAAAAGCCAGGTTGCCACACTGGCTGGCAACCTGTAGAAGAATGAAACTGGACCCACACCTTTTACCATTAACTAAGATAGACTCTCACTGGATAAAAGATTTAAACTTAAGACATGAAACTATACAAATACTTGAAGCAAGTGCAGGGAAAACTCTTGAAGGAATCTGCCTGGGTGTATATTTTGTGAGGAGGACTCCCCAGGTAATTGAAGCAGTATCACCAAGTTAGTTTTTGTTTGACTTCGGTCAGAAACACTCACCTGCTTTCCCCAGGAGCATTTGTCAGAAACAGTCAAAGGCAATTGGTTAACCCTAGCTGCCTGAGGTGATAGATAATAGTTTAGTCAAAAAGTAGTCTAAACAAAAGCTTAAAAGGAGAATCTGAGGAATGCAAATATCCTAAGGTACTTTGAAAAAGTCCTAGCCCTGCACATTCCTGAGAATCCTGAAGGCCATTCACAAGTGTAGCACCTTTGCTCTACAGGGAGATAATTGGGAAGGACCTGAGCTCTTACTTCTAACTGACCTCAAGGGTTTGAACAAGCAGGAAGTAAGTGCTTCAGCAGAGTTGTTAACTATGTGAGTGTTGACCGCCTCTTTCAACAGACATCTAGAGCTGGTTGGCAAAGACCAGAGATTAATTGATTTCAGATATTAAGTGGAATCTCTCTCCAAGCAGTAGCTTACCACTATGATAACTAAACAGACACTTCAACTGCCACACATGACAAAGAATACAGTCTTCATAGAATTACTTCAGAAATGTCACTGAATAAACAAATAGCAGCAACAATAATAATAAATCCCGAGAAGGGAAATAAATCTGATTTCCATAGTTCCCAATGTTATATCATTTAAAATGTCTAGTTTTCAATAAAAAACATTATGTGACATGAAAAGAAATAAGAAAGTATAGCTTCACACTGGAAACAAAAACAATTAATAGAAATTGTCTCTGAGAAAGTTCAATAGCTCGAATTATTAGACAAAGATTTTAAATTATTTTAAATACGTTCAAAGACCTGAAGGAAATCATGTCTAAAGAACTAAAGAAACATATGAGAATGAAATCTCACTGAATAGAGAATATCAATAAAGGTGATACAAATTATTTAAATAATCAAATGGAAATTCTTTTTTTATTAGTGAAGCAATTTTTTTTTTTAATTTCAAACAATTTAGGGTGTACAAGTGTTTGTTGTTATGTGTATAAATTGTATTATGCTGAAGTCAGGACTTTCAGTATAACCGTTACCAGAATAGTGTAAGTTATACTTGACAGGTAGAATTGTTAGCCTTCACTCCCTTCCGACCTTCCCCTCTTCTTAGTTTCCAATGTCCATTACTGCTCTTTATAACCGTACATATCCTTCCTTTAGCTCCTATTTGTGAGTACATGTGGTATCTGTTTTTCCATTCCTGAGATATTTCGTTTAGGAGAACTATCTCCAGTTCCATCCCAATTGCTGCAAAAGACATTATTTCATTCCTTTTATGGCTGAGTAGTACTCTGTGGAGTGTGTATGTATCTCTGTGTGTGTGTGTGTGTATACACATACCACATTTACTCATTAGTTAATGGATACTTAGGTTGATTTCATATCTCTACTTTTGTAAACTGTATTGTGGTAAGCATTCCATTGCAAGTGTCTTATTATTATTATTTTTTTTTAAAACAAAATGATCCCTTTTTCTTTGGGTAGTTGGATTGCTGAATTAAATGGCAGGTTTACTTTTAATTCTTTGAGGAATTTCCAAACTGCTTACCATAGAGGTTGTATAAGTTTACATCCTCACTAACAGCATATAAATATTTCACTGTAACCATGCCAACATCTATTTTTTTTTTTTTTTTACCTTTTAATTATGGTGATTCTGAGAGGGGCAAGGTGGTGTCTCATTGTAGTTTTAATTTGAATTTCCCTGATAATTAGTGATGTTGAATTTTTTTTTCTTGCTTGTTGGTTATTTATCTGTATTCTTTTGAGAAGAGGCTGTTTATGTCTTTTGCTCATTTAAGAAAAAAAATTTTTTTTTAATTCTTTTTTTTTTTTTATAGAGACAGAGTCTCACTTTATCATCCTTGGTAGAGTGTCATGGCATCACAGCTCACAGCAACCTCCAGCTCCTGGGCTTAGGTGATTCTCTTGCCTCAGCCTAATGAGTAGCTGAGACTATAGGCGCCTGCCACAATGCTCAGGTATTTTTTTGTTGCAATTTGGCCGGGGCCAGGTTTGAACCCGCCACCCTTGGTATATGGGGTCGGCACCCTACTCACTGAGCCACAGACGCCACCCTCTTTTGCCAATTTTTTAATGGGGTTTTTTAATTTTTTCTTGCTTATTTGAGTTCTTTGTAGATTCTGAATATTACTCCTTTTTTGGATGTATAGTTTCTTAATATTTTCTCCCTTTCTGAGGATTGTTTGTTTATTCTTTTGATTAATTCCTTTGCTGTGCAGAATTTTTTAAAATTTAATTAAGTTTCATTTATGTATTTTTGTTGTTGCAGTATTGCTTTTGGGAGCTTATTCATAAATTCTGTTACTAGGCTGATGTCTGGAAGAATTTCTTCATATGTTTAATTCTCCAAATGGAACTTTTGAAGAGAAAACACTATAGCATGGAATTCCTTCATTGTCCAGAAACATTTGGAGGTTAGAGTTAAGGAGTGGTAGATAACCTAGTAGGTCTTGTACCAGCTATAAAAGGGGATAAAGGGCATAGTGGACTCAGATTTCATGTCTCCAGGTAGTTAGTGGGCCTAGGGCTCTGTTTTGGAGAAGTGTGGGCCTTAGGCCAGGTGCATTCAGCATTCTGATGCCTCCCTCTGCCCCTCCTGCCAAGGCTGATGTGAAAGTAGAGAAGGTGGCTTTTTTAGGGGGTCATTTGAGCTGGAGGAGCTCTGTCTTGATTCCTAGAGCATAAAGATTAATATTACATTGTTGGTCTCAGGATCGATTTCCACAAAACTATTAATTTTTATAGTAATATCTTTAGAGTTTCTATTTGGACTTACCCTTTTGTAAAGATAGAACTGTTATATATGTGATATACTAAAAAGCATTTGTACCACAAACTCACACAAAACACACAAGAATAACATATGTATGCACATACTATGTAAATTGTTGGTAATTGGATATTCCTTAACCACTTGCTCTCAAACCAGTAATCTGGGTCTCCTTATTGAATAAGTTGGTAGGTATTCCAGTCAACACATAGAAAATCTTATGGCCATGTGTAAAGGAAATTCAGGCTACTGTGGCTACATGGAGGGTGCAATATGGGGCTGAGAAAGAGAATGGGCAAGCAATTTCTTCATCTATAGAAGGAGGAGGCTGGATTAGCTGTCATATGTCACAGCTCTAACTTTCTGTGCTCCAGTCCATGTAAAATAGACCTTGGATATAGCCATTTGTCAAAGTTATTCTTTGCATTTAGTCCTTACCCTGTGGGTTTGAAATGCTTTTCCCAGAGCTATTATGATGTATTTTGCCTCTGATGATTTGCAAACTGTGAAATCTGTTTTCAGTGTAGTTTGTCATGCTCATGGAAAAGCCATGGTTCCTGGTACAGAATTTTATGTCTTCTCTTTCTTTTGGTTCTCTAATCTTATGAAACTAGCTCATAATTTGCTGGGCTTCTGTTTGGGGATTTGTATAAAGTTATAACAACTAAAAGGGGGCTAACAAATGATTACAATGTTTATGTGATGAGAAAGGATGTGTGATGTGTTCAGAAACAAGTGTACTCGATAGGGTGGGCAGGGGGACTGATGACATTTGTTTATCAGGTATATATGTTAGATCTAATCCTTACAAAATCCTGTGAGATGGATACTTACTATTTTCATTTTGCAGTTAAATTTGGGTTCAATAAACTTATATCCATTAAAAATTACCCAGTTTTTAAGGAACAGAACTAGGATTTAAATACTTGTCTCTCTGATCCCAAGGTCCACCACTATTCCACTTCTAAGATGACTCTAAAGATTAAGAGTACAGAAAGTCAGGGCTCATATTGCCCTTAGATGTCATGCAACTTTTTACTTCATATGTGAACTGAGATCCATCTGGATCAATTAATTTGTCCAAGATTATACAGAATCAGTAACAAGACCATTGAGTATTGCTTATAGGAATTCAAAGTACCACAAAAAGCTATTTTAAAAAGAAAATTAAATTACGTTTTGTTGAACCCATGGTTTCATCTTCACAGATTTGTCTTTGCTAATGGCAAAGTCAATTCACACCTAAATCTCCAAACAAGTGCAACTCACCCTCTCCCCACTAGCTATCCCAAACTTTTCTTTTATTTCACTGCAGAACTCTCAGCACTTTGCATGTTAATCTGAAGCTTAACTTTATTAAATCTGTTTAGAATTTTAGCCTTTACATTTCTGCTAAAGACTTCCCTGTATTTGGGATCCATCACTAATGCAGAACATGAGGCCTTCATTCTCACAGTTTCAGATCTTAGTAAATGAGTTCATGCTGACCCTCTCCATTTCTTTCAGGGTTTTATAAAGGTTAACTCAGTTTCTCTTTCAGGCCTCAATTTTGTAAACTGTTGAGTTATAATCTGTTCTTATGTAGAAGTCTCTCCATTTTCTTATCATCTAAATTATTGACAATTACACATTATTGTGATGGCAGAATCATCAACTTCATCTTAAAAATTCTGTTGTGAGATTTAAATTTTGCTTACAACTCAGTTTTCTACTTGTATTCCTTTTTCTTCTTTCAAAAGAAAAAAAGAAAAGTCATAAATGAATGCAGTGTTATGAAAAGCATACTCATGGCATAAAATTAAAGAGGTTTACATAAACACACGCATATGTTTAAAGCTTGAATTACACATTACAGCTCAAGACCACATCTGTGCTGTTCACATCTTAGGGATGGATGTTTGGTAGTTTTGATATAGTTTAGTATATTTTTCATAAAGTTAGGGAGAGATGGACTCCCCCCACCCCCACCCCCAATTCAGGTGATTAAATTCCTGCCTATTGAAACAACATTTCTTCTGGTTAGGATATTTTGTTTGCTGAAAATTGACCTTTGGAAGGCAAAGAGAATACCAGCTCACTGACTGGGGACCCTTAAGATATTTCTGATCTAGATTACTTGGAATTAGGAGTCCGAGAGGCCATAATCCTAAAATAGAGAGTCTGAGGAAAGGCTCAGATGAGTGAAATAGCCCAGAAACCCTTGCTGTCCTGTGACTTCTCCTCCTCTTAGTGATCAGAACTGTGAGAGAGGGCTGCCCCCTGTCCATATATCAGGAACAAAGTTGTTATCTGTACATGTGAGCAATAAAATGTAGCCCCAAATCTCAACCAGTGATTCATTTGCCCATATAAGTCAATGATTTGACTTCACGTCCCCCTCCTAAGTTTAAGCCATCACTTCTGGGACTGGATCCTGGGAAAACCTGGTTCCCATCTATCCTCCTAACTTTAGGCAGACATAGACATAGATAGAGCTAATACCTTTCTATGATGGGAGCACCGATTTTAGTAAATTCTCACTTAAAGTGCTATTTAGTGTCTTGCTATGATGGATAGCTGTTAGATGAGGACAGTAGATTATCACCCTGTTCAATTATCATTCTGTTACATTCTTTGATTGGCTAACTATTGACAATAAACATAGAGGACATTGAGTTCACCTTGATACATGAAATTCAAGTCTTATTTCTTACCGGTAAGCAAGAATGATTGTGAGTAATTCTGCACTTCAATAATTGTCTATGATAACTGGAGGTAAGCATGACCCTGCTTCGAAAATGTGTCCTTGGAGCACTGCTTTTAGCTCCAGTTTAGGGTTACCCTGCTGTAGGATATTAAGACCATTGAGAAATGCATTCTTTTATTTTAAAAGCTCTTGAATATTCCAAGAATCTCCAGTGATGTTTAACTTTGTCACCTGAGAGTTTACCCATGAAATAAAGGAAAGATACCTTCTATTATATTTTCTCCTTTGCTTCTTCCACCCAGGAGCCACTGGTGGTGATCATATGAGAACCAAGACCCTTATTATGTAACATCCTCCCAATGCCAAGTTTCTGTCTGCCAGTGTCCTGCTGGAGTCCTTGTCCTACCTAATCCTTTGGGTCAAAGCATCTAGAAAGCAGTTGGATTAACATGTGCCTCAAGAAATGCATACCCATGTTGCAAAATAAACTGGAAAGATAAATATCAGCATCTTTGTCTGGCATTAGTGGTGTATTGCTTTCAATAGAATTACAATGGAAATTCAGATGGCTTTTGAAAAAAAGAATAAAATGATCATTTAGATCCCTTGCAGAGGCCACAGTTAAAATTTGAGGCAGAGTACCAGAGAGCTGTGGTCTGCAGACGGTCTCCCCCTGGCAGCATCACTGGTTCTCTAGCTATTCTGTGGAGATCAGTGTTCTTCACTCATCATCACAGCATCCTTGAAAAAAATGGGACTTGAATGACTGTCTGCCTCATTCCTTTTCTTGAAAATGCTTTGAGAACTGTAAAGCTCTCTACAAATGTAAGGTATTTTTCTCTCATCTACAGAGGATTGAATTGCATCCCCCCCAAAACTCACATCCACCTGGAACCTTATTTAGAAATAGGATCCTGGAGGATATAATTAGTAGGGATGAAGTCATACTGGGTTAGGGTGGGTCCCAAAGCCAATGACTTAGGTTTTTATAAGAGGAGAGGACTGTCATATATAGAAATCACAGGAATGAAGGGTGTGTGATGATGAAAGCAGGGATGAAATGATGCAGCTCCAGGCCAAGGAATACCCAGGACTCCTGGAAATTCCCAGAAGCTGGGAAAGAGGCATGGAAGATATTCCTCTCAAGAACCTCCAGTAAAAACCAATTCTTACCTTGATTTCAGACTTCTGGCCTCCGGAACTATAAGAGAATACATATCTCTTGCTTGAGCCACTGGTGGTAATTTGTGAAAGGCAGTTCTAGGAAACTACTTCCACCAATTTTTGATGACAGCTACTTTGTGTCTCATGCTATAGTAGAGTAAAACAGATATGAAGAATGCAAAAGTTGTGTACGACGTCTCCATGGATGAGCAGGAGAGTTTTGTTTTATGTTTTTTTTCTGATCCTGAGACTTGTCAGCCAGATCACCTTCTCTTTAGAATAGGCAAATGTGGCTTCTGGAAGAGAGGCCAGAGTTACACGTGGCTTCAGAGAACAAGGTTTTATAATATGTTATGACATACATATCAAGAGTCTACTTTAGTTGCAGGTAGCTTCCAAAGTCAAATAAAAATTAAATTTGAAACATGGTATTAAGTCTCTCTTTCTCTATCTCCCAGCTTTCTTTTTCTTTTTTCTCTCAGCTTCACCTGCTCTTGCTTCAGATGGTTTCTCTACAGATGCTTCCTCCTAGGAGCCCTAGGCAGCACAGACACAGACAAATCCAGTTTATTTTGTCCTCACAGATGCATCTTTAAGATGCATTTCTTAACTGGGATTCATTTATACACTCATCCCTAAGGGATTTTTGGCAATGTCTGGAGATATTTTTGGTTATCACACCTGGGGCTTATTACTGCTACCTGTTGGGAATGTTGCTAAACATTCTAGCATGCATAGGACAGTCCCCTTAATAGAAAATTTTCCAGACTAAAAAGTCAACAGGACTGATATTGAGAAATCCTGTCTTAGAGCATCTTTCCTGAATATGCTGCTGGAGATACTTCAGGAGGGCTCTGATTGGCCCACTTTTGGTCATGTACCCAACCTGAACCAATCAAAGTAGTCAGAAGAGCAGTACTGGCCATACCATTGGGTAGGTATGGGGCTAAATGACTCATCCCATTTAGACTCCATCGAAGATGGGTGCTCTCCAAAGGGAAGAGCACTTGGGGGGAGCAGTGTTGTCTCTACAAATTTTGTTTAAGGAAACAGGGGGAGGAGCTTAGACCTTTTTGACTGAATTATTCCTTAAAAGAAATGAAGTGGCTGTGATATAGCACACACTCCTATAGCACTCCAAGGGCTCTGTTATCTCTTCAATAAATTGTCACACAAGGTCTGGTCTGGGCTTGGGTACTGGCATTCACCATCAGGGCTGCTACTGTGGTCACACTTGCAGGTGAAAGGAGGAGGAGGTATGTGCTAAGAAAGCACTAAAGGTTTCTCATGTGCTAAGAAGCAAATGAGCCCGTGAGAGAGTGCAATAGGAACATCTGGGGCCAATGGGACACTTGTCATCGGCATTGGTAAGAGCAAGGGTGGTAACTGTGGACTTATGCAAAGATATCAGCTAATGGCTGCTGGTAGGGACCAAGTTTGGCCCTAACAGAGATAGAGCTTCTTTAAGCAGTCATCTATTTTGAAAGGCAGAGGGTTTGTTTGTTTATATTTTTAGTTTTTTTTTTCATACACGCTATGAGACTGAAGGGTTTTTGTTTTCCTTAGTCTGAATTAGAGTAGACTATGAAAGAAAACAGACAAAGAAAAATATCTAAAATGTCCTAATTGAATAGAGGCTTGAAGGAAGGCAGATGGTGAAAAGTGCCTCACAGAAGGCCCATCTAGGAACTGCCTGCCTGGGCCTATGCTGAGGTCTTTGAGCCCTGACCCTGCACAGCCAGCCTTGTCCCGGTTCCTCCTCATCTATTGATGGGAACATAGTTGGGAAAGGGTGGATTCAACTGTGTGATACTCTTGACTGTGGCCATAAAATGCCAGTGTTAGTTAGGAATAATTCAGAAAAATGGCTTTTTTTTTTTTTTTTTCATGTACCATATAAGTTGCTCATTTAAAGTACATAATTCAGTTATTTTTAGTATATTCTCAGATATATGCAACTATCACTACAATCACTTTTTAGAACACTTTCATCACTCTTACCAGCAGTCACTCTCCCTTTCCCCTATTTCTAATCATTAGGCAACGAACAATCTGCTTTCTGTCTATTCTGGGCATTTCTGTAATCACATAATATGTGGCCCTTTGAGTCTGGCTTCTTTTACTTACCACTTGTTTCTGAGATTCAGCTACACTATAGTATATATTACTACCTCATTCCTCTTGGTGGCTGAATAACATTTCTTTATAGAGATGTGCCACATTTTATTTGTCTACTCATCCATTGACAGACATTTGGGTCATTTGTAGCTGTTTTTATTAATTAGTTGAGTGTTCCAGATGAGCAAGGGTAGTGATGTGGCCAGATCTGCCCAAATCCACGTGGGAGCCACTGTAACAATGCATAGCACAGTGCAACTGTCAGAAATATCCTCTCTGCTTCTTCAGTGCCCATCTGGATTTGGTGATGCCAATTACTCAGCCTCTGTTGCAATTTCATCAGCACTTACGTCCTCTTTTCCTCTGACACTATAGATTTATCATTGCCAGTGGTTTTGGCTCTATCAGCTTTTGCGAATACCTCTTTGAGTGCAAGATAACCTCTCCAGCAATGCTGAGATTCACAGTGTAATCTTATCTAACAAACCCCTATGTAGGTGCTTCATTTTGTATTTAAAACCTCTTTGATATTAACAATGTCATTCAATGTTAATGGCTCCTATAGGCATCGTGTCTTACAATACAAAAAAACACTCCGACATATCATCCCATTTGATTTTCACCTCTGTGCCAGTAGGTAAGAAGGTGGACATCATTGTCCTTACTTGGCAAAAAAGCTGACACTTGGAAAACTTGAGGCAGCAGCAGCATTGGCTCCGGAACCCAGGCTTCCTGACTGATCCTCCTTTCTGCTTTTCTAAGGAACCACACTGATTTCCACAGTGCAGTGCAAACCACAGCCAGATGTGCCTGAATTGGTCTGTAAATGACAACACCTGGGTGTGTGTCTGCATCCTGAATACTCTCCCTGCTGTGGTGGCAGGACACTCCAGACTTGTCCTCCTTTTTTAAGACAGCAGTGACATTTTGTTCCTGCTCATCTTTTCTCGGGTGCCACAGAAGTATTTATAATGTTGGTTAGTCTAAGGGGAATGGGTCTGCACAGTCTCAGTGACTTGCTAATTGCATGCTCTTATTCCTGTTGACCCGCTGTGGGAGTGTTAGGACAGGAGTGTCTGTGGGAGACAGAGACACCAGCAAGAGGGGAAAGAAGGAAGCTGAGTTAGGAGAGGAGGGTTTTGTTTTTGGTAGTGTTTTGCTGTTTAAATATCTCTGTACAGTGGTAAAATTGTTATTGATTTCATTCTTTTTCTGCTAAACTGCCATTGGAAAGCCAGGAGAACACTCTTGGCATAAATATGTTTATTTTTAATTCTAATTTTCACTGTTAGTTTTAACCTTTATTTTTCCACTAAGCCCAAGCAACTGTTTTTGTTTTTGAGACAGGGTCTCACTATGTTGCCCTGGGTAGAGTGCTGTGGTGTCACAGCTCACAGCAACCTCAAACTCTTGAGCGATTCTCTTGCCTCAGCCTTCCAAGAAGCTGGGACTGTAGGTGCCCGCCACAATGCCCAGCTATTTTTTGTTGTTGTTGTTGTAGTTGTCATTGTTATTTGGCAGGTCCAGGCTGGATTCGAACACACCAGCCCCAGTGTATGTGGTTGGCACTGTAACCACTGAGATATGGGTGCTGAACCCCAAGCTACTGTTTTAAATATGCAAAGTAATTAATGTACCTTTTATCTCTTTCATTAGTCCTTCTCAGCTTCTCCAAATTACAGGTGGTAAAATTGTACCTATTTTCCCAACCCCCTCACAAAAGACATAAAATCGCAAGGAATCACCCCATCACAAACATCACCAAGCAACCAAAATGCCAAGGAGTCTTGGTCATCTATCCACAGGCATAATAGTTGCCCTTGTTTTATGTCTGCTGTCCCTGCCCAGTAACTCCACAACATGGGATTGGTCTACCCTGTCTGTCGCTGCATCTCCAGTCAGGGCCTACCTTGCGTGGTGACTTTATAGAGCAGGTGCTCCACAAATATTTGTGGAATGAATCAATCCATGTACATAGTAGGCTCGACAAATATTTGATTGATTCCATCTACTTCCCTCAAGTGTAAAATATTTTTATTTTCTTACTGAAACAGAAAAAAGAACATATCCCTTGGCTGGGAAAATTGTCAAAAAATACAAAACTATTAGAGCAACTATATCTAGTATGTGGGATTTGATCAGACATGACCTCATTTCAGCATTTACCAAATTTGGTAGGAGAAGGTGAGGAATGAAAAATTACCTATGGGGTACAATTTACACTGCTTGGGTGATGGGTACACTAAAATCTCAGACTTCACCACCATACAATATACACACGCAACAGAATTCACCTTGTACCCTCTAACTCAATTAATATTTATTTTTATTTTTATTTATTTTTATTTTTTTTTACTTATACATGTATTTATTAGGTTTCCATTTTTTGCCTTCACAAAATTAAAGAGGCTTAAAATGTAATAACAATAACAATGTTTAAGATAAGGACTAGAAACAAAAACCTCATAAAGAATGAATGAACATAAATACGTTCAGAAAAAAAATCAGAGAATTGCTGTTTTGAAATATTAAGCAATAATAATAATGATAATAATGCAAAGAAAGTAACATTCACATTGTCAAGTAAGAGTATATCTATTATGGAATGCTGTGGCTCTGAGATTCAGTATGGAGTCATCAGTTAACATCTTATTATTTTTTTAAGTCTCAAAAAATAGACTTTATAAATATAATATTTATAAATAAAAGTAAAAGATAATTTCAAAAAACAAATCATGCCAAATCTTACAGACAATAGAAAAAGAAGAAACATTTCAAAATCATCCTACTTGATCCGGGTACACCTGATATTACAATTGGAGAGAATATATTATTATAAAGTGGAAATTACAAACGTATTTCACTAATAAATGAGGATGCAACATCCCAAACAACATACTAACAAATTGAATTAAAAATTAATGTTTAATGTTTAAGTAATGTACTTTGGTCAAAATTAAATCTAGTTTATATGGAAATTAGTCACTATTTTCTTTTTTTTTTTTCTGTCAAAGCAGGAACTCAACTTTATTGCATCAAGCAGCCGCTTATATAGAGCGTGGGGAAGGGGCAGGGAAAGGAGGCAGGGGATGAGATGCGTGACAGGGTTGGGCCAATGGCATGGTACCATGTTGGCTGTATCTAGGTAGAGGCAGTTTCAGGCTGGGCCTTGCTGAGTCATTGCTACGCAGAAGTAGCTTGATGGATCTACTTCTAGTCAGGCTTGGGAAGTTGCACTAGGCCTCAGGCACATGGCAGGGCCCAACAATTCCCTCTTTTGTTTTTTGTATGGCAGAAAAACATAGCCCCTGTCTTAGGTTGCCTGCTCTTGCAGTTTCAG
>CAUYPK010036078.1:0-41067 GCA_963574355.1 Loris lydekkerianus
ACACTAGAATATTTCTGATGTTATCTCATAAAATGCCCTGAAGTTTCTGCCTTGTTGAAGGGGATATGCACGCCAGAGCACTGAGCTTTCTGTGAAAAATTGACTAGCGGTGTAATCTTACAAGGGTACATGTGAAACTTACTTGGTGTAGATTGTAAATGTCTCAACACAATAACTAAGAAAATGCCAGGAAAGCTATATTAACCAGTATGATGAAAATGTGTCAAATGGTATATAAAACCAGTGTATGGTGCCCCATGCTTGCATTAATGTACCCAGCTATGATTAAATAATAAATAAATAAATAAAAGAAATGCATGTTTTGATTCCAGCTCTGCTATGCTTCTTTGTGTCACTAATAGCAACTTGTTATATGTCTATTCATTACCTTCCTCATATCATTTGTTATTGACTTCAAAAGAATGTGGAAAAACTCATAATTTGCAATTTTAAAAAGAAGTCTTAGTATACAATATGTTCTTTTTTAACTCTTCTCCCTACTAATGGAATATTATTCAAGTTATACACCTATATCATTGATTGCATGATTAATTTATAAGAATTCAGGACATAAGTTGCTGAATACTGTGGCAAAAAAGCAAGAACATATCAGAGTCTCCTAAAAGAAAGAAACAGAAAAGGTCAATAAAAGTTATGCTGCCATTACTAATGTGTCTTAGAAACCTGACTTTATTTCTGAATTAATCGTGCATTCTTCTCACCTCTTTTTATATTAAAATAATAATATGAGAATGAACTGCATGTATATGCCTTTTTGTTCAGCCCAACTCATTGGCTTTCTGCTACCTTGTTGATTATATCTGCCTACACTTCTCCTTCTCATGTTTGTGGTCACTACAATTTTATTCTCCTCTTTCAGAGCCATAAAATTGAGAACATACCATTGAAGAAAATACTTCTAGAATTTAGTGAAAAGAAAAATTTTAGTTATCCTAATTGGAATTAAACTAGTATCTAAAAAATGTTCATATTGCCTCAAATTTAATATCCATACTTATACTTGGGATTATGATCCCAAGAAGAAAGTGACATCATTTTCCATTTCATATCCTGAAATGAGAAAGGGTGGTTAAGATTTATTGACACTGGAAAATGAAAACATGCAATCCTAAACACAGCTAGGCACTTTCCATGCATGATCATACTTAATTATCACAATGACTCTTTAACAAAGGTAGACATGGAATTGGAAAGAAGTTAAGTTACTTGTCACAT
Organism: Loris lydekkerianus; assembly: GCA_963574355.1. Taxonomy (NCBI): domain Eukaryota; kingdom Metazoa; phylum Chordata; class Mammalia; order Primates; family Lorisidae; genus Loris; species Loris lydekkerianus. Next base: position 1,237 of record CAUYPK010036078.1, read on the forward strand.
TCACAAGTCTAATCAGGGGTGAACTTAGGAGCTAAAGTCAGGATGAGAACCCCAAACCAGTTCCCTTTATTGCACCCCTCAAAGAGGCTTTCGTTATTCAGAATCTCTTTATGTTTAATTCACAGGTGGGGTAATACAAGGTTTGGTTTTGTTTTGTTTTGTTTTGTTTTGTTTTGTTTTGTTTTGTTTTGTTTTGTTTTGTTTTGTTTTTCTTTATGAAAGGCTGAAGTAGTGAGAGGGAAGTGGGAAACTGGATCCTGGGTAAGACATATGCCATAGGGCTGTCAAGCTCAGCAGACACACCTGGTTCCAGTTGGTACAACTGCTGACACTAACAACAACTAAAGGGTAGGTGACCAGCACTGGTTCAGAAAGTTACTACAGACATGGACCATGGTGCAGAGCTAAGGAGGTGGTCCCTCTTTAGGAGTCGGATGAGAAGCCCTTAGGGTGTGGATATAGTCAATGGCTTAGTCCCAGGGAAAAGAGTGATAAAGACAAGTTAGGGCTGCAGCGCTCTGCCCACTTTGTGGCACTTCAGACCAGGTCTCAGGCTTCTGCCCAGATGTAGACCTACTGGGGAAAGGAACAAGGGTAAGGAAAAGGCAGTAAGTGGTAAGAGAAGTATGTGTAGTGGGGGAGGGGATAATCAGGAATGTCGTCCACTTCAAAGGCCCTTCAATAAAAAGACTTGAAGTCAATGTAGAAATAAACCTTGTGCAAGGAGGTGGGGAGAGGCACAAGGAGGGAAACCTTAACTCTAAAAACAGAGATAAGAATTCTGGTGTGAAGCCATCTGGTCCCGGACTCTTCTTTTTTGGGAGATTTCATATAGATGATTCTATTTCAGTACTTGATATAGGTCTGTTCAGCATTTCCAATTCTTTCTGTTTACGTCTAGGGAGTTGGTGTGTTCCATATATTGGTCAATTTCTTTCAGATTTTCATATTTCTCAGAATAAAGTTTTTTGTACTATTCATTAAGGATTCTTTAAATTTCTAAGCTGTCTGTTGTTATTTCTCCTTTGTCATTTCTGATTGATGAACTTTAATTTTATATTTTTGGTTAGGTTGGCCAAAGGTTTATCAATTTTGTTGAATTTTTTCAAAAAAACAACTTTTTGATTCATTGATCTTTTAATACTTCTGCACTGCTGGTGAGAGTGCAAGCTAATATGTCCCTTTTGGAAAAAAGTATGGAGAATACTCAGGGATCTAAAAGTAGGCCTGCCATTTGATCCTGCAATTCCTCTACTAGGTGTACATCCAAAAGACCAAAAATCACTTTATAACAAAGATATTTGCACCATTTTGTTCATTGCAGCTCAATTCATAATAGCCAAGTCATGGAAGAATGGCCTAAGTGCCCATCGACCCATGAATGGATTAATAAATTGTGGTATATGTATACCATGGAATATTATGAAGCCTTAAAAAAAGATGGAGACTTTAGCTCTTTTACATTTACATAGATAGAGCTGGAACATATCCTACTTAGTAAAGTATCTTAAAAAATGGAAAAAAAAAAAATACAATGTACTCAGTACTATTATGTTTTTTTGCAGTTTTTGGCCAGGGCTACCCTACTCCTTTGAGCCACAGGCGCTGCCCCTCAGTATTATTATGAAACCAATTTACAATCGCTCACACTTTTATATGAAGAATAGATCACAACTATGGCCCAGGATGAAGGAGGAAGGGGGAGAATGGGAGGGAAGGTGGGGAAAGTTAGATCAATTGAGGGAGGGTGAATGGTGGGATCACACCTATGGTGCATATTGTAAGGGTACATGTCAGATCCATTAAGTATAGAGTATAAATGTCTTAACACAATAATTCAGTAAATGAGATGAGATATATATTGACCAGTGCAATGTAAGCGTTCCTAGTTCTATATGAAATTAGCACATTGTACCCCATAAATACATTAATGTATACATGATCTATGTGTTTATGACTTCATTTAAAAAAAAAAAAAAAAAGAAAGAAAGAAAAGCAGAGATAAGACCAAAATCAAATCTACCTCAAATTACCATTGGAAATTCTATAACTCATCCATAATATACAGTGATTCTTAAATACTGAACGTCAGAGTCTCATTAAACTAGACCAAAAGATGTGGTAAAAAACATTCATCAATTTGATCCAGGCAAAAATATTCTTGCTTGTGGTGCATCTTACAATGGTATATGTGAAACTTAGTAAATATGGAATGTAAATGTCTTAACACAATGACTGTGAAATTGCCAGGAAGGCTATGTTAACCAGTGTGATATAGACATGTCAACCGGTCTGTGAAACTAGTGTATGATGCCCCATGATCATACCAATGTACATAGCTATGATTTAATAAAAAAAATTAAAATAAAATAAATAAAATAAATAAATAAAAATATTCTTGCTTGTCTTTAAGATTTATTCAATTCGTTTTAATCTTAACCCTCGTTGGTTTAAAATATGCTAATGGATTTGTAGGCTATTGAAAGAATTGAATGTTATTGTGGTGTTAAGTCTTTTCTTATGATAAAGCCTCTAATTCTAAATCCAGTATTTCCACGCAGTACTAACTGCATCAATACATCAACACTGGACTAGAGACAAATATGTTGGTGAGTTATGGAAACTGCCAGGGGTGTAGTCTTTAAAGAGCCAGCTGGGAACAAATAAAACTAGCAAAATGAGAAGATGCATGGAAAATGTGGATGCCAAATTAAATTTTTGGTGATAAAATTCGGTCATTGATCTCTTTGCAGCAAGCAAAGACTCTTTTGTAGTTTGGGTAAAAAACTACAAAATCACAAAGCAGTCCATGTTAATAATCATAAGAGGTATCAACCTAAATATATTTGTTTTCTGGTGATTATTTCATGTCTATCAATTGCTGATCATAGGCAAATATAAAAAAATAGGACAATAAAGTAATGGTAATAGATGAGTTAATTAACATACCAAAATATGCAAAGTCCAAATGGATATAGTGGCTTGAGAGGTAATACACAAGTGAGAGAAAGAAAGAAGAGAAGGAAGGAAGAGAAGGAGGGAGGAAGGGAGGAAGAGAGAGAGAGTGAGAAAAAGAAAGAGAAAGAAAGAAAAGAGGGGGGAGGAAGGGAGAAGGGGAAGGAATCTTTATTAAAGAAACAATTTTTAACCAGAAATATTATAGTGGCTAATATAATCAATATTTGGTTCAGGTCGGTGTCAGTTAAAAAAATCAATCTGGCTCAGGGCCTATAGCTCAGTGAGTAGGGCGCCAGCCACATACACCAAGGCTAAAAGGTTCGAGTCCGGCCTGGGCCTGCTAAACAACAATGGCAACTGCAACCAAAAAATAGCCAGGTATTGTGGTGGGCGCCTGTAGTCCCACCTACTCAGGAGGCTGAGGCAAGGGAATTGCTTAAGCACAAGAGTTTGAGATTGCTTTGAGCTGGGACACCATGGCACTCTCTCTACCCAGGGTGACATAGTGAGACCCCGACTCAAATTTAAAAAAAAAAATCAATCTTCTCTCAAAAATTAAAAATAATTAGAAAATTAAAGATCAATTACAATAGTTCATAAATGTGTGAAAGCATTTACAAAAGAGAAATGACCGTTGGAATTAGTGATCCCAGAGAAAATTCTTTTCCAGAATCTGGAATGAAATCCTGCTCTACTTCTTGAGAACTTGCGATTTTATAAAACATTAAGATGATACCAACTAGAAAACGTTCTGAAACCTTTCCCAGATCAAACTGCAGGTGCATCATTTTCTCTTCTCCATTTCAGTTCTGCTTCAGGACTTTGAATGCTGGGAACAGTAGAATTCCAACTGCTAAGAGCCATTGGATTCAGAGACTGAGTCAAAGCCCCACCCTGGCCAACCACAGGGGGTGGACAGGGATGAATTTGCTCTTTCACCTTCTGTCCCTTGATGTCTCCACCATTCTTCATAAGATCCTCTTCCATATGCCACTATAAATGAGACCCCTTTCTTTTCTGAAGTTCATCATTGTTTACCTTTTTACCTTATTCTGGTTTGCATTGACTTCATTTTATTCTGATTTATATTACATATGGATTTTACTATTTTTTCCTACTTGATGATATATCCTTAAAGACAACATATATGTCTAATAACTACAGCCATCCTTTGTTGAGTGGTCACAATGTGCCGGTCACAATGTGCCGGTCACAGTGCAAAGTACATCATTTGAACTTATTCCCCTTCATCCACACAACAAGTTGATAAGATGGTCATTACTATTAACCCTTTTCACATGTGGAAACTGACGATTGGTTAATGATCTTGGCTAAGTTTACACAGGGGGTCAGGAATAACAGGAGTTGGAACTTACGATGGCTATCTGGAATAAAGGCATAAATGACAGAAAATTTCCCTCTGTCTCAACCTTGCCTTAGGGAGAGACTGTGAATATGTTAGATAATAAAATGTGATTACTGTACAAATATACCTTTTCCTACTTTTTATGAATAATTTTGGCTATACGATAAGGGAACATTTCCAGACTCTGGATTTTGTCTGAGGCAAACAGACTTCTTCCATGGTTAAACTCTGTATTTCATAAAAATATTTCATTTTTAGGTTTTGGGTATTTTTAAGTAAATCTTTTAAGGAGTTCAGTCTTTTGCACAGAACATTGCATGCAAATATTTAGGTCTTGCTTTATTTCTTCCTTCCTTTTCTCTCTGACAATTCTTTAGGTTTGGGGCAATGTTGAAATTCTGGTTTAACTTTGCTAATGCTCGCCTGGTAATATTTCTCTTTACAATTTGCAAGCAGCTGCTGTGTGATGTGTGTGTGCATGCTGACACCCTCCATTCCTACTTTACAGCTCTTGTTAGCTTGCTAAAAGCCATGCATCATTCATACAGAGTGATCCCATTTCTGTGCCCTGCCCCCCTGCACACACTTAAAACTAATTGAGTGAGTTATTTAAGAAAACTGCAATCATGAATTTGGTGTTTATCAAATTCTTAAGATAAATCTTTTAAGATCTAAATGACATAATCTTTATTCCTGCTTAGACTTATCAAGGATCAAGTAAAAGTACATTATAATATGCTTTTTTCCCTATTCAGATCATTATTTCATGCTTCCAATGGCACTTTTTAATATATTTTCTTTGATGATCTAAAAAACTCTTTAAATTTAGTACTTAGTGATCACATTACTAGCACTTCCTACTGTAGTAGAGTGTCTATGGATTATAGCTTTTTTGCACTTTTGAACACAAGAGATCAGATCCTTTCTCTGTCCAATTACAAACTGTAGGTCAAACTACCTCTTTTCCTCAAATATTTTTTTCTTCTAAAATTAGAGCATGTTAAGAGCTTGCATGAGATAATGAAGCCAAAAGGCTCAATGCTTGAAATTTGTTAGGAAAACTAAAAATGTTCCTCAATATTCATCCTTCCACATCTATTCATCTCTCCCTGACCCGTGGCATTAATAGTATTTGACTTCTATGGACTTTAGAGTTTATATCTCTTCCCTATCCACCCCTTACTAGAGATCTCCACAACGGTGTTGAACAGACATCTCAAACTAAACATCAAAACAGAACATGATTTTCATCTTCCACTCCCCATGAGAATATCCTGCCACCCCCCCAAATCTACTCTCTGGATTACTTTCTCCATCTCAGTGAACAACATCATTCACCAGCTGCCTGGGGCCACCTCCTAGGAATTACCTGTAATGTCTCATTTTCCTTATACCTCCTCATGCAATTCACCAATAAATCTTAGGGCACTACCTCTAAACTATATCCTGAATCCTGACCACTTCTTATTTTTCCTGCTGTCCACCTCTGTTGCCTTGGAAAACTGAGAGAGCACATGACTCTTGTGACTTCTTCACCCTCAGCGTGTTGTGTTTATTGTTCACACAGGACCCTCTGAAAGCCCAAATCAGATTGCATCATTCCCCTGCTGAAGCCTTTTGATAACTTCTCATAACCAAGAGAACAAACTCTTTCTACTGGCCTACAAGCTCCTGCACAGCTAGTCTGTGTTTGCTTTGGTAGCCTCATCTCCTTCCAAATGCCCCACTGTCTACTGGGTCCCTTCTGCACTTCAAACTTGTTTTCTTCTCAACCCTCTTGCAGTTGCTCTTCCTCTGACTTGGAAGACTTACCATTGAGTTTCCCATTACTGCCTTCTTCTCATCCATTCAGCGCCCACTGAAAATAATACCTCTTCAGGATGGCTCCCCTTGCCCAGTTAATGGGCCCCCCAACACTTACGACCACCCTGCCTTGTTTCCTACAAAGCCCTCATCATACATAAAATCAGGTTTACTTGGTTTGATTCTATGTGCGATGTCTCCAGCCACTAGACTCTCAGCACGACAACAGCACCCAAAACAAACTTGGTGCTTACAACATATTTGCTGACTAATGACCAGACAAGGAAAAGAATGAGAAATGGAAAGTCTCCTAAATGCTCAAAGAGAGAAAGAGACACCTTTTTCAGAATGGTTGTAAACCGTTTTGAAGTCAGGCTTATATTCAAATTCTTGCTGTAACTTTTGTTTTTTTGTTAAGTATTAACCTTTCTAAGTCTCAGTTTCATCATCCATCACATGGAGATAACAACACCATTTACACCTCAGCTTTTCTTTGGGGATTGAATAATAGTACATGTGTAAAGCTTTCAGCACAGTGCCTGGCAAATATCAATCAATAAATACATAATAAGCAAATTCTAGTTTTATTCTGTCACCATTATCATCACAATCATCGCTGACACTGCCTAAAATCCCTGGTAAGAATATAGTGTTCTTCCTTGGACCTTTCAACCTCTGGTAGAAAAAAAATAGAAGAAAACTGCAATGGCACTAAGCACTGAGGATGGCATAGTCATAGTTATGGCTTAGGCCAGTGATTATTAAAGGGAAAGATAATGCTATTAATATCTAAAGGTCTTAGATGAACAGCAAAAGCATCTCCTCGTCACTGTTTAGAAATGCAGACCCCTGAGGATGCCCCAGACCTACTGAATTAGAAACTCCAATGGTACCATCCATCAGTCTGTGTTTGAACAGACTCTGCGGGTAATTCTAAAATATGCTCCAGTTTGAGAAGAGCCAGCTTGGTCTATAACAGGCAAGTCTGACCACAAAACCAGAGCAATAGCACAGGGGAGCTGGCAGCCTAGAGCCCATCACGGCCTCCATGCTGCAGGGTGTGTGCACGTGCAGCATAAGGAAGGGTCTGCCACAAAGCACCCAGAGAGCCCTGTGTCCTGCATGGTACAGATTCAGGTCTAGTGCCCAGGTCATCAGGACAGAGACCACACGAAGGAGTAGACCCCTGCAAAGGGACCCAGTGAGTGCCAGATGACTCTGTATCATCAGCAGTTCCAAAAGGTAAAGAAATCTGGCAGACTGGAAAAGAGAGATGTGGTGGAAACAGGACAAATGTGAGATTATCAACTCATAGTTATGAATAAATCAGACAACAGTGTTGACAGCTTCCTCAGGGACAATTCCTGGCCCCCAAGAATTCCATTGGGGACAAAATTATCTTAGGAAAGGCAAGAATTTCACCAATTACTCTAGTTGGTGAAAGAGCAAAAGTTATTTACCTTAGGAAATAGCTTACAAATGTTGCCTCGAGTGCCCTATATATTCTGTCTAGCTCAAGTATCTGGAACTAACTTTCCACTCCTCCTTCACTCTTTCCTATCATCCCCTAACCTCCTCTTCTGATATGAAGTTGAACTACAAGCAAAGAAAGTACATGTTTGGTATTAAATGATGCCATCCGTTGTTGCTAAGCAATGGTCTCGAAACCTCCTTCCCTTGAGGGGGTCTCAGGTGGTCCTTTAATAGCATGACAGCAGGAATCAGCTGTGCTTCTAAACCTGACCTGACAGTCCTTCCTCTGTGATCAGAGTGAGGCTCTTACCTCCAAGTCAATAGAAACAATTTGTTGTTCTCTGCTACCCTATCTTCAGCTGTATTCTACCATGGAAAATAGAACACCAAGAGTTGTTAGAGAAATTAATTTTTTTTTTTTTTTTGAGACACTCTCACTCTGTTGTTCTGGGTAGAGTGCCATGGTGTCAACACAACTCACAGCAACACCAAATTCTTGGGCTCAAGCAATCCTCTTACCTCAGCCTCCCCAGTAGCTTAGACTACAGGAGTCCACCACAATGCCTGGCTAGTTTTCTTATTTTTAATGGAGATGGGGTCTTACTCTTGCTCAGGCTGGTCTTGAATTCCTGAGCTCAAACAATCCACCTGCCTTGGCCTCCCAGAGTGCTAGGATCACAGGCGTGAGCCACCTCACCTGGCTGAAAAAGTTCTCCTTTCCTTAAAGGTTCCCACAGTGTGGAACCTTAGAATAACCCTGAAACCATCATAATGATTTCCTATAAGTTCAATAGGAGGAAATTTACTCTCAGGTTGCTTTTTTAAGATATACACTCTATCCTAACAGTCTCGTGGCCTGTTACAATTGTCCAGAATAAGCCTGCAAGTATCCTAAATGAACATACTTTTGTTTGACCACATATATGAGCTCTGACAATGAAGTTTGTGAACTAATGCTAGTAAAACTACCACATAACTTATTGCTAAGCATCAATGTGGTCACCTTTGAAGTACTACCTTTGGGAAACTATGCATTGATGCCAGTGTCTGGCCTACCCTTCAACTATTATTCTGAAATGACCATCAAAGCTGACATCAGACAGGGTCTGACAATTAAGTTTACAAACCTGCCATCTTGCACTTACATTGGAAGCACTGTACAAATAACTCAATAAGATTTCACAGCCTTGGTATATCGATGTCTCATAGCTGTGTTAGTGTCAATGTATGGCAGTGTCTTGCTGAGTGGCATTCATTATTATTGTTGTGTGGTTTTGTATGCCACACAATGACAGCTCTGATGGTCATTATAGAAAAAGAGTTTCAAATTGCTTCAAAAGGTAGACTAGGCACTGGCATACAATGCACTGGCATTGGTGCATAGTTTCCAAAGGGAAGACTGTGAAAGTGACCATAGTGATTATTCGGCAATGAGGTATGTAGCACTTTTTCTAGGATGAGTTGGTGAACTGAATTGTTAGACCTTATGTGTGTTTATTGGTCATTCTCTGATGCTCCCAATCTCACACTAGACTATCCCAAAAAATGGACCAAATCTTGCCTATCTTTGAATATTTATTCTACTTCCTGGCAAATAGTAATTGTTCAATTTGAACTTAATTGAATTTGCAGGTAATTCTAAGGTAAAGTAGTAGGTACACATTGTTTTTAAATAAGTTCCCAGAGTAACATATTGTCTGGCGGTAAATTATTTGGCTTTTTATCCATTTTCACTTCCTAACTTTTCTTCATATTTTCATCTCTTTAGAAGAGATTGCACAAGGTATTTTATAATTAATTAATTTGCTAATTATAGATTTTCCTTTTAAATTAATTTTATAAAGATAACACTTTACACATGTTCTTAAATATAAGGCAACCTATATAATCTTTATACTGTTTAACTTTGTTATAAGATCAGTAAAATCATAGCAAGGAGCTAAATTTTAACATTTATTATGTTTTATTATAATTAAATCCCTATGACCAAACTAATATGGTGTATTATTTTGCATCATGAATTATCTCAAAAATTAGCACATTAAAACAACACATTTCCTGAGAATATGGAAGTTCAATGACTATTTTTGCTGCAGAGTTTCACATGGAGTTATAATTCAAGATGTCAGCAACTCTGCAGTCATCTGAAAGCTTGACTGGGGCTGGAGGATCTGCACTCACTGTGACTGCAGTCCTCAATTCTTTGCTGACTATTAACAAAAGCCCCAAGTTCCTCACCATGTACGCCTTTCCATAGAACTCCTTGAATGTCTTCTTGGCTGCTAACTTATCCCTGACCCCTAACTGAGTGATCTAAAAGGAAACAGAGATAAAGTGAGAAAAAAGCCCACAGTGCCTTTTATGATTTTGTCTTGAGAACCACACTGCCATTTCTGCCATGCTTTATTCATTAAATGTAAGTCACTAAGCATAGCCTAGACTCAAGGGAGAATAATTAGTCTTCACCTATTGAAAGGAGGACTGTTCAAGAATTTGTGGCCATATTTTAAATCCTCCAAGTGGGGGCTGGGTCCCTACAACCATTGCAAGGATCTTCAGTGAGGCAGTCATCATGAGAAAAGACTTGGACTCAGTTATCTCAGGTGAAGTAACAGATGGGAGCCTGTGAGAAGCATACAATATCGCTAGTAGCATCTAATAAGTACAGCCCTGTTCCATTCCCCCCAAAGTCTCTTTATTCAGTCAGAAATCATAAATCATGTTAACAACATGAAACATAAAGTTAATTTTAGTAATTCAAAGCTGGACGCCCCAAGCAATCATTAACAATCAAAAACAAAAATGGAAACAAAATAGGGAAAATCATGCAAGCACATCATGTGATTACTACACACACTTTACAAATTAGAGGGTAAACTTAAACTTTCCTAACTCACTTCAGTGATTCCCATCTATACCTGGGCAGGATTTAGGCTATAGTAATCTTTAGTTGCTAAGCATTCCCTTCTCAGCCTCAAGATATCAATAGGGCATCTGAAACACCTGGAGGGGCAGAGTCCTGGTGTCTGATCAAACAGAATCTCCATAATATTAGCCCTGAGCCACTGGGTGCCAGACATCCTGTGTGTGGGCTTTGAGGGTCCTGGACTCTGGTTAACAGGCCCTCCAGAAATGCCTCTCCTAAACTACACTATAAACCTAACTCACATTTCCATTTACAACTTTAACTGAACAAACATGTTTTTCTGTAAGAAAAATTCTAACAAAAAAGTAGTTTGCCATGATAATTATTTATTTTCTCAAGATCACAATTCAACAAATGACAGAATGATTAAAGTACATGTCTCTAAATAAGATGGAACACTCTGTTTTTCTTGGTAATTAGACTTAGCCAGACACTTCATTCTATTATAAGGTTCAGAATAACCTAGATTTAACTTAAATTAATGGTAATTGGTGTATAAACAAGTGAAACAGCAAGTGCAATGTTCCTGATGCAGATGCTAACTTGGTGTGTAAGTGATAGAAAAAGATGAGTAGCTGAAGCAGTGAGTTGAGAGAAAGAGCAGGGAGACGTAGAAATGGGATCAGAAAGAACAAATCATTATGAGTGGGTTAGATGATACAGCTTTTGTAAGCTAGGTAGGGAATTTAAATTTTATGTTATATATGAAGGACCCTGAAATTTTGAGGACAGAGGTATGGCCTAATCTGATTTATTTTTTGAAAAACCATTCTTGGTGCTGTGTGGAAAATTGACTGTAATAGTCTAAGAAGGAAACAGGGAGTTAGGTCAGAAGATAATTTCAGAAGAGGACTAGAGTGTAGTTGTGTACCTACTACTGTACTGTGTAAGTAGGTTAAACCTGACATTTTGGAATTGGAGCCAGTTGGATTTGCTGATGGGTCAGTAGGATGTGAATGATGAGAGATAGGACATTTTTGACTATACAGACTAAACTATCAACATACCATTTCCTGATACAAGGAAAATTCTAACAAGATCAGGTTTAAAGAGGAAAGGTAATGGTCAAATTTGAGATGTATATCAGAAATTCTATAAGTTGAGATAGGTTAGATTAAGATGAAGAACCAACAATCCCAAAGTATCACCAACTTCATAAAGCAGACTTATGACCTATTCTTGCTTCAAGTCCAGGAACATTAGACATCAGACTCTATCCACTTCATTCATTCAGAGAGCAAAGGCTGTCCCTGGCCACATGCTTCTCTCAGAAATAGCAAGGGCAGGAAAGGGAGAGGGCCATTATACTGTGATTCTTTAAAGTTTCATTTAAAGTTTTAAATGACATAAACATTTTCTGCCCACATTTTATTGGTAACTACATGGGGAGAAGAGGGGTTCAGAAAAGGCGATTCCATCATGTAGCAAAGATCATCAAAGTTTTGTGATTTTTTTCCCCCACCATGGTCATCATTCAAATTCAGAGTTGAATAAAGGCTATATAGTTGTGTTGATTGTTTGTCAGTGTACAGTAAGAAGGAGGGGAGAAGTTGAGACAATATATGGGATACGATTGTAGTGATTGTTCATGAAACTTACACTGGGTAAACAGGGAGGTGAAAATTAGAGAGGGGTGAGAGACAATGACAAGTTCGGTAAGAGTAATAGCTTACGGAAAGATCCTGGGGACTTTCAGAAATCCTTGGATGTGGGGCACTAAGGAAAGCTAGAGGGATGAGAGGTGGGTATAAAAGATTGGTCTATTCTGATCATGGTAGTGGATGTATAAGAATGGAGGACAAAATCTTTGGAGGAAAGCATCAAAGATCTGGGAGTGAGTGTTCTGGAGGTATTACTAGTATGGAATCAAAATCCAATATCAAATTTTAGTACTGAAAATGCCAGTGTTTGGACAGAGGGATAATTGGCAAGAACACACAAAGTTCAGTGGGTGTCAATCACGGGGAGGGTAGAGCCCGGCTGGTGGAAGATTTGTTTTTTTTTAAAGGAGAATAGAAATACACAGTAGGAAAAAGTACAGGAGGAAAACATTTTTGTCCTAACATTTATTCTGATGAGAAACCGGTGGGACATCTAAATATCCCTGGTGGGGCACCAAATATGGAAATGTCTCATAGGCAGTTGGACAAAGGAGGACTGATGTTCAGAAGAGGGAGTTATAAGAGACACGTGTTTGGAGTTCATAGCCTAGAAATAGCTGTTGTTGTATTTATGAGAATGAATGAGGTCAACATTGGAAAATACCGAACTGGAGGAGGAAAAAACTGAGGCAAGAATGCTGACAGACAAGAACATTTAAATTGTATGCAAAAGAAGAGGAGAAAAACAATAAAAATTAGCAAAGATAGTAGAAGTATCTGCAGGGAATAAAAATTAATATTTGGCTCTTTAGTAGATGATACAAAACTAAAAGGCCAAGGTGAATTTTAGAGGATAAGGAAGCCTAAAAAAATAAAAAAGCAAAAAGAAACTAAAGTACTTAGGAATAACTGAATAACAAATAGATGGATAATTTGAAAGAGTCTTACTATCTTTCTCTTCTTTCTTGACCTTTCCTTTGCAAAAGGTAAATAATCAAACTCTATTAGGCATGTGATAAGGCTGGCCTTGCCACATCATTTTAGCCATGGTTTGTTCTACTTAGTCACTGGGTGGATTTCCGTGTAGCTATCTATTAATGCTGTGCTGATTTTTATTGGTCCATATCACTTTAGCAAATGGTGATGCCACCCATCTGTAGCAGGGGACAGCATTTTAATGTGCGTTACCTTGAGAATCTGCACAAAGGGCTCTGAAATTTCAGCATATACTATAAATCTATTCCCTGCTATATTTCTTATTTTGCAAAGAAAAGTTTTCATTTATGAATAAAACCTGATAGACGTTAGTTTCAGGTTGTTGTGTATACTGATGTTTAAACATGGAAGTATGACATTCTGTTATTTAAAAAAAGGTATTTGTGGGTTGTTAGAGGTTAAGAAGCTAAAATCAGCTTGTTCCAGGTCTGTAAGCCACATCTTTCTATGGTTTCATATTTTACCTTAAACTTTTACCTATTTTAAGTTTAATGAATCTATCTTCTTGAAACTCCTATTAAGAGATACTTACAGGATATGTTGTTCAGGGTGGCCATAAAGTTCATGTGCAACTCTAAATTGCACACTATTTTAAACTGCACACAAACTTTATGACCACCCTGTATAAACAGATATGGTTTTAATTTATAGCCAACCCTAAAATAATCAGGAAAAGTCCTGTGAATTCTCCAGCACATCCCCAGATAACCACATTAGCTCAAGTTATAATAGGCCTACTAAATTTATTCTTAAAGTAAATAAGAAAATATGGCCTTCTTTTGTATTTACCTGGATCAATTTGAAGAATAACCTCCTAAGTGTCACAAGAATGAAAAAAACAAGCCTCCAGTGTATTCAATACTAATATAAAACTAGTAGATGAACAAATAGAGAGAAAAACACCCACATGAAAAAAAAATCACAATTAAATTCAAGAAGGGAAGGGGTGGAAGAGGGAAGAGAAAGAGTGTGGTCAGCTCTCACCTAACACCTAATGGGTACAATGTAGAGGTATATGGCACATCTCCTGGGTGAAGGTATTAACCTCAACTCAAACTTTACCTAACAAAGCAAACAATGTTACCTAATCACTTATACCCTTCTATTAATCTGAAAAAAAAAAAATTCATATTCTTCTTAGTAAAGTATCTCAAGAATGGAAGAAAAAGAATTCAGTGTTTTCAGCCCTACTATGAAACTAATTTATGGCTTTCATATGAAACCTATAACCCAATCATAACCTAAGAATATGAGGAAGGGGGAGAGGAAGGGGAGGGGAGGGAGGAGGATGGGTGGAGGAAGGGTGATTGGTGGGATCACACCTATGGAGCATCTTACAAGGCTACATGTGAAATTTACTGGATGTAGAGTGTAAATGTCTCAACACAATAACTAAGAAAATGCCAGGAAGGCTATGTTAACCAGTATGATGAAAATATGTCAAATGGTATATAAAACCAGTGTATGGTGCCCCATGATCATATTAATGTACACAGCTATGATTTAATAATAAATAAATAAATAAATTGACCTTTAAAATTGTCATGTCTTTACCATCTAAACAATTGATGATTAATTCTCTTCCCCTCAAAAAAGTATACTATAAGATAACATCCTTAAGGAAAAATTAATAGCAAACATTAAAGTGTTAATATAAGTCAACACATGTACACGTAAAAACAATTTCAGTTCATGGCAATTAATAGCAATTATAATTAATAAGTATAATATTTCTTAAAGGAATACAGTCCATGAAAAGTATTTCTATTTTAAAATCCTGGAAAACAATGTTTTTAAGTATCTGAAAAAAAAAAAAGAAAAGTTCTCATTTTCTTTGACATGAGTAACCAGACAACATTTCTTTTTAATCACTGTTTTGTTTACCCAAGAGAATTATTTGACCCTGAATTTTGCCTGGTTTTGGAGTTATATTCTCAACATGTAAGCATTTTCCTTACAATTGAACTGATTTTTCAAGAGTAAATTTCTTGGAGTCTGCAGATTTTCAACTGCACAGTCATAAGAAACTCAATTCAGATTCTCTTTTTACTGAATTTTGATGAAAAACAAAACGTTTTTATGTGGAGACTTTAACTAAGCTGTCTCTACAATACAGTTTTACTAAAAATTGTCTGTATTTTAGAGAACAATATTATTCTTGATTAACATATACAGCTGTCTGATTAGGCTGGTTTCTTAAAGTCGGGCTTCTCTCTGGTAAGATATGATAAAAGAGACATTTCGAATGTATTGCACATTTAAGGTGGGTAGAAGAAGGATATACAAGAAGCAGGAAACCCTCAAATGTGGATCAATATAATGACACAAAAGTCATTTCACTTGCGTTTATTTAGTACTTCCAGGAATGCTCTGCTATTTATAGGGTGGAGTTATAATTACTGTCCATTAGCTCGAAGATCTTTACCTTGACCTGTCACTAATTTAATGGGGCTTGTTTGATCATATCCTCCATTCATCATCACTGGTCTTTGTCCTTCAAGTGGGTGATAGAACTTTACAGTAGCATTTCTCCCTTTAGGATGTGTGTATCTGCCTTTCTGTTTGTCATCCTGACCATATTCAGATCCCTTTTAAAGGAAAGAAGGCTTCCTCATTTTGTATTCCCAGCACCTAACAAGATCTATACTGAGACATAGCTTCATAAATGCTCCTATAATAAAATCTGTGTTGATACAAACACCAATTGTATGTATGTGAAAGACACACGCATGCATATCCATCAGGTACGTTCACATGCATTCACAATGATACATACAGGTACATTTCCAGGAGGACTTCAACATAAAGAATTTCAGACTCTGAGGCCGTTAGACAGTAGCTACCAACAACCTTCTTAAGCTAGACTCCCTTAATAATATATTCAAAAGCGCTTATAAAAAAAATCTTAATTTTCTAATCATGGCCCCTTACAACCATATTAAGGCTATTAAAGAACTAAAGGAGTCCAAGGAGGTGGAAATTAAGGAAAGTTTTATTTTGGAGAGTGTTGTGAGTTTACAGCCCATTTTTACTGGGAAGGGTGAGCAGGGCTTTCCTTTCACCTTACACGTTGTGAGGGGATCATCAAGAAAACCGGTTGGAGAATGATACTCGCACTGCCTGAATTTTGAGGATGCACTGGATAGATGTCTGACTCATGGTGAGATGCTGGCTGATGAGATACGTGGCACGGGAGTAGAGGACTGTATGTATGAAACAATTGCAGCCCCACCCAGGACAGGTCTGTGGACCGATAGAAAGGATGTCAGCTCAGGATTATTTTAAATACTGTCCAGGGGAGTATCCTGTACAGGTTAAGGAGATAGCAACAAAAATTGGCTTAATATTAAGAAAGTGGGTCTCATGATACCAGCCAAAGGAACAGAGCCATCCATATCAAGAGCACAGAAGTTAGAAATGCTCACAAGAAAAATCTCAAGCAGCCACTGATAAGGACAAAGTTCAGTTTACACATCAATCATGATGAAAAGACATCTAATAGAATTGATGAGTTTCAGTCAAATAAAATCTGCCCTTACCGGGCTCCAACCTGGTAGAGTTAGGGACATCTGCAGGCTGGGCAAGTAGGATCAGGAGCATAAACAGGGACTCAGAAGGGAAATTGCCCATCTCCTGTTTCTCACTTGTGGGAATTCAATCCAAAACAAGCCCTAGCTCAGGACAGGGAGAAATTTGAATTTGCAATGAAGTTCAGAGTTCGATTATCACACTGGAATAAATATGTTAATTACTAAATTAAGACATTTCACACCTTTTTCTTTTTGACAACTAAGGGGACCAGAAGCTCTTGTTTTCCGAGAGACACCCCAAATCATGGAACGATGCCAAAATTTTAGAAAGAGAAGGGAAAGAAACAATTCACTACAGTGGATTTTAATTGGTAATAGGGAAGAAATTGTATTCTGGTCGAGTCCTGTGGTCTTGGTTGTTCAGTGAAAACTTTGCACATATGACTGCCTTTCAATTTAGGGGGAAATGCATTCCTGTGTAGTAGCAGAACTTTGGAAATTGGTTTAAATTATTTCTCCTCTAAGAAATTTGACACCATTAAGTAGAATCTAGCCACAATTCTTTACAAACAAACCACTCTTGTGTTTGTATGTGCATATTTATAAGCTTCTTGAGCATTATCATCATCCATAGAATCGTGTGTGTTTATTAAAAAATAAAATAATATAATGTATTTAAAAATAATTTAATCTTTTACCTTTTCTCCTTCGTGAGAGGGATCCACTTCCAACTCTTTTTAGAAGTGCTCTAAATTTTTACTTTGTTCTTCCTAAATAAGATCTCTCTTTTTTAACCAGAAAAAAATTAAATAATAATAATAATTTAATTAAAAAGTAAGTTTCCTAAAGGAAAATAACATTTTCTTTTTTTTAAAGACAGAGTCTACTTTATCACCCTCAGTAGAGTACTGTGGCATCACAGCTCACAGCAACCTCCAACTCCTGGGCTTAGGCACTTCTCTTGCCTCAGCCTCCCAAGTAGACTACAGGTGCCTGCCACAACACCCGGCTAATTTTTGGTGCAGTTTGGCCAAGCCTGTGTTCAAACCCACCACCCTCCGTATACGGGCCAGTGCCCTACCCACTGAACCACAGATGTTGCCCCAGAAAGTAACATTTTCTAACCAACACCTTATTCCTCTTCATCCTCAATAAGTGATGGCTTTAGTTTAGATGATTATAAGGTGCTCAGTAGAGGGAAGATTTTATAGGAAAAATCTTCAGGCTGAAGAATTATAATTAAATAACCACTTTCCTAAACTCTTGGCACAAATTTCCTTATTACTGCTTATCATTCCATAGTCCTTTTCTCATTCACACATTATCACTTAATGAAGTAAACTTAGAACTCAAAAGATTTGAGATTGGCAAAATTGGCAATTTCAGAATTTAAAAACATGATTTTATGGCACAAATATTGTTTTCTTTTAAAATGACCATATAGAGTGGCGCCTGTGGCTCAAAGGAGTAGGAGCACCTGCCCCATATCCTGGAGGTGATGTTTGTATGTACATATTTATAAGCACTGGACAAAAAATTTTTTGCCCTGGACAAAAAAAAAAAAACTGCCAAAAAATATAAATAAATAAAATGATCATATATATACACAAAATTGTATTTGGAAAGTATTTCTCAAAGTGCTTTTTCCTAATGATGAATAATAGGTTAGACCTAATATGTGAAACCATCAGAATTCTAGAAGAAAACATTGGAAAAACTCTTATAGATACTGGCCTAGGTAAAGGCTTTATGAAGAAGACCCCAAAAGCAATCACAGAAACAACAAAAATTAACAAATGGGACCTGATCAATATAAAAATCTTCTGCACAGCCAAAAGAAACAATCAATAGAGCAAACAGACAACTGCAGAGGTCCTTAAACTTTTTAAACAGGGGGCCAGTTCACTGTCCCTCAGACCGTTGGAGGGCCGGACTATAGTTTAAAAAAAAAACAAAAAACTATGAACAAATTCCTATGCACACCGCACATATCTTATTTTGAAATAAAAAAACAAAACGGGAACAAATACAATCACACTGCCTCATGTGGCCCATGGGCCGCAGTTTGAGGACCCCTGACCTACAGAATGAGAGAAAATATTTGCATGCTATACATCTGATAAAGGGCTGATAACCAGAATGTCCAAAGAACTCCAGCAAACCAGCGAGAAAAAAATCAAACAAACCCATAAAAAAAGTGGGCAAAAGACATGAACATTTTCAAAATAAATGTACTAATGGCCAATAGACATATGAAAAGTGCTCAACATCCCTAATTATCAGGGAAATCCAAACCAAAACCACAGTGAGCTATCGCTTGACTCCAGTGAGAATGGCATTTATCAAAAGGTCTCAAAAAAACAGATGCCAGCATGGATGTAGAAAGAAACATTTATATCTTGCTGGTGGGACTGCAAACTAGTACAATCTATGGAAATTCAAATGGAATTTGAATAGTACCTTAAAGCTCTAAAAGCAGACCTACCATTTGATCCAGCAATCCCATTATTGGGGTATCTACACAAAGCAGTGGTTCTCAACCTTCCTAATGCCGCAATGTATTTTCATTGTTAAAAAGGGGTTGCAACCCACAGGTTGAGAACCACTGACCCAAAGGAAAAACAGTCATTTTATCAAAAAGACACATGCACTCAAATGTTTATTTCGGCACAATTCACAATAGCAAAGATGTGGAATCAGCCCAAGTGCCTATCAATACATGAGTGGTTTGATAAAATGTGGCATATATATTCTAAATAAAAGGTGAACGAGTACCTTTTGTAACAACCTGGGTGAACTGAAGACCATTCTTCTAAGCAAGGTATCAGAAGGATAGAAATGAAACACCAACCACTATTAAGTTAGAACTAATCAATCAACATCCATGTGCACAGGTGGTAGTAAAACTCAATGGAAACCGAGGAGGTGAGAGAGGGAATGGGGGAATGAGGAAATTCACACCTAACAGGTACAATGCAAACTATCTTGGTAATGGGCACACTTGCAACTTTGATGCAAACTGCACAAAAGCAATTCATGTAACCAAAATATTTGTAATTTGTAATATGAACCAAGAGTTTACTTCTCTTAAAATCTTAGCACTGAGAACTACATAACCTTCCAGAGGAAATAATTCTAGTATACTTTAAGACACGTTTCTCGTGTTGTCTTTTAATTTAATCTTTCCATTATCTGCCCTGTTGTAACAATGCAATTCAAGCTTCCTCCTATGTTTTTATATCACTTAAATTAACCTTATAAATGGCTTCATAAAATTTGTCATTTATACAAACTTTCTCCAGCTCACCTCTATTTATCAAGGTCATCTACTTCCTACTTCTAACTCATGTGTAAAACTAAGAATAAACAAAATTCAGGTGGAATAAGTAGAAATATAGTTTAACCACAGAATTGCCAAGCTAAATGAACAGTTAAAATATCCTTGGAAAAGGAGATTGTTATGTTAAAAGACTGACTCTAACTTCCTAGGTGTTCAGCTCCTGTGCAATGAGAAACTTCTTACACATCTGGAAGATTTATTCTTCCCAAGTAATTTTTTTTTTTTTCAAGTGTCCCTAGATTACATTGAACATCTTTGAGCTTAAAAAATTATTATGGCTCCATTTTTTTCAATCTGTATGTCTAACTGCATTGTTATTCTTGGTTGTTAAAAATGATAAATGTTTGCTAAGGAAAATATGCATATGCTTTTGTTTATTTTATAAATTCAGATAATAGCACAATGACAGTGTTGCATTTTCAATGAATGTTTGTAATTTAAGGAAGTCAAGGAAAATAGAAGTTTAATAAAGAAAGTTAAAAGCTCCCCAACCCCATCACAAAAAATAACCACTGTTCGTTTTGGAGAATTATCCTCTCAGAATAATTCCAGGCATTTATTTGTATGATATATACATTCTATATCACATGTAAGAGTGAAATTCTATAAACTGCAAATGTCTGTATACTATTTACAAAGTTTTGTTTAAATGGTATCACATTACACCTGTAAAACATTTTTCACTAAATAAGGCACGAGGTCCATGCCTTTTATATCTTAAAAATATATTTTATTTATAAGACAAGATTGGCCATAGGCAAAATTATAAAGTAGATAAAGTTCTATTTAACTTTTCAGCCTTTCTCTTTTCCTTTTTCCTTGGTTGCCATGTCAATATAAATCTACAGTCATAAAAGGATCTAATATATATATCATTTTGTTGTCACATTGTTAAAAATAAACTTATGTCAATATTCTTTATGTGATAAATAATAAAATTCCTCCTTCACACCTTCATTTCCTTGGATTTTCCACACTCCTCACAACCCACCTTTAAAGGACATGCAATTTATATTTCTTCGTTAGTATTTAGGGATGAGAATATCAATTTGTTTGAGCAGATGAACTTTATAAGCAGAACACCATTTTAAAAATCAGATGTCCACACACAGTCATTAAAAGTAAATAGATTGCACATAGGTCATCTATATATTAGATTGAATTAAAATGATTGTATCTTGTGTGACCTTAGACATTAAGATTTTCAGGCTTCTTTAATCATAGCGTGAAAAGCTCAAACTGCCACTGTCCACTTCTGTCAGAAAAGGCAGAAGGCCTCCCCCTATAATCAGGATAGTTGGTACACACATAATTACTGCACAACTACAACACTGCCTGGGCTCCATTTAGGTGCCTTTCTCCTTTTTGTCACAGCTTTTGACGGCAGAAATAGTGTCTTAGTTTTCTTTACTTCTCAGTACCTAACACAACACCAGCCTCATGGTACATACCAAAAATATTTTCAATAAGTGGATGAAATGATCTTTCATAAAGTAGTTGTATAAGGCTGGTTGTTGGAATGGTTATTTTCTGATGAAATGGTTATTTTCTCTCATTATTTTAAATCTGAATTTCTATGGAAAATATCCTCCTATGCAGTGTCTTCCATTGAGAATAAAGGTATACCCTTTTGGTAAACAGATAACATGGCAAGCTAGATGGAATTTCTGCAGTAATTTGAGAGATAATACATATTCACAGAAAGAGGGGAGAAAAGCAATCCAGTAACAGAGTCAAATATTCTTTGATTAAAGTGAAAGCCAAAGGGTTTGTAAGGTGACCTCAAGGGAAACATGAGCCCTGAAAGAGAGGAAATTTCTTTTCTGTGCTAGAGCTGAAAAATCAAAGGGAACTACAAAAAGCAAGATGATTCAAGACCCTAGCAATCCTAAAATAATCAAGATAGAAATTCTGCTACAGGAAAAAAAAAAAAAAAAATGCAGCATTGATTCTTCTGAACCTCAATTAGAGTCAGTGGGACTCACTCAGGTGAGGTATCTGTAGCATTTCTACAACAGAAATTTATCTATAACTGAAAGATTTTCAGAAAACTGAAAAGTAGGGGATCAGTGCTGAGAAATGCAAAACAAAAAGTCTGAACAGTTGCATATGAGGAATTGCTTAGCCCTCGTCTCCCAAGGAAGGCAAAATGATTGCCTGCAGAGCATTCTCAGACCTCCAAGGAGAGCTTCGGATTAATTGCAGATGCATGGAGGACTGGAGTCAAGGTCAGTTTCCTTGATGAAAGGAAATGACATCACACTGTGGTCTCTTAACCAGTTTCTTATTTTGAGGGAAAAGTTTCCATCTTTTCCCCTTAAATTTACTATTAGCTATGCCAATCCATATAGCACAATGGGCCCAAAACCAGGGAAAAAAATGAGGTAAGCCCTAATGAAATGAAGCTAGGAAAATCACTGTATATTTCAAATGACACCCACACCACTGGGAATGTACTTTTCAAAATTCTCTGCCCTCTGCCAAGAAATGCACCATGGTGTGAATAATGAGAATGAATAATGCAAAGCATAAGGCAGTACACAATTTGCACGTCAGTCACAGTTTTCCTCTTCAGAATGATAGACTTTGGAAATTACAAGCAAGGCTGTTTAAAATCCAGACCAACGGGAGCATTAAATTGGAATGGAGGCCAACTGGATGTGAGAGCCTGTGAGTAATGATGCTGTGTCTAGTCATTGGAAGAGAAACGATAATGGAGACCCATAATGAATGGGAGGTAACACACCTGACAAGTGATTGGTTTGGAGAATATACATGACAGACAGCAGGAAGAGCTTTCAGTTCACCCCAGGACAACACATTTTGGAAATCCTATATGCTAACCTTCCAAGTTAGCATTTTCAAAGAGTTTAGAATGAGAAAAGTTGAAAAGATTTTTGATGATGAGCAAGACTTTTCCTGACCTGTCATCCCCTTCATTATAATTTGGTCGACCACTTCAGTGAGGTCATGCTCTTAACTTTCTTTTTTATAGTCAGGTGGGGAAAGGGCTTTGATAGCAGAACTTATTTCAATCATAGTAAGAGAGACAAAAAAAGAAGCTCAAAAGCTTTGCAAGAAAAGATGGAGGTTAAGGCCTTCTCTGAACAAAAAGAAAAATCCCAAATCTATTTTTCACAATTAATTACTTCCCTACATGTTCTTTCAAACATGCACTATATGCAATAAAGAACATTGCACATCTGCTCTTAAGAGAAATGACTTTAATTGCTAAGCTGCTAATGGGGCATTTTCTCCCGTAGAATTTCTACCCATCTGCACACTCTGATTACCACATCCTCATCAGATCTTGTCTGCTTCAACCTTTTTTTCTTAAATGATCATCATTAATCCCATCTCTGGTATCTCTAAATATGGGAAATGAGTCTGGAGTAATAATGATGTCTGATTGTGTTGCCATTTTTTTCTGAAAAAAAAGATAAAAGTTTCAAACTGCCCCCACAACACATACACACCAAAAATAAACAAACAAACCAAAAAACCTTCCAAGCTGAGTAGACAAATCCTAGAACATGATGGGGGGTGTGGGGAAGTCTACTGATAACTTGAAATTACAAAGACAAGCTTAGATACAGATACATGACAGAGAATTCTGGACTCCTATGAGGTGGCATTAAACTATTCCTGGAATATAAGGAACTTCTCTGTTACTTGTGTCAGAGAATTATACAAATGACATACTCAGAGAATCTTCTTACTTCTTTTAGAACAGGAATGAGTCAATGGAAAATAAACACCATTTCAAATGTAATATATAATCTTATCTGTACTGACCTTAAGCATGATGAATGAGTTTGATTCAACCAGTGTTTGTAAAAGTCACAAACAGGAGAAGCAATAAATAAGTAAATAAAAAGACTTTTATCCACATCTGCTGGAAGTGAATATAGCTTTGTTTTGATGGCAACTGTTAAAAGTGAGAGTATTTTAGGTATATAAAAACACCATCATGTGAAATTTTCACCTACATAATTTTCTCTGTTAATAAGAAAAATAATACACTTAAAGGAAAAACTAATTCAAAACATACTCATGTCAGTTAGGATCAGTTAGAATTTGGTGGAGAAAAAAGAAGAAGTTGTAAGAATTTGAATGGGAAAACATTTTAATACAGAAATGAGAGTCCATACACTGTTAGAAAAACAAGAGTCAGTGAAGCCTTTGTCACCAACCTCAGCTGCCTGCAGCACCAAAGCTGCTTTCCCAGCTCACTCGGAAGCTTATGTTAACTTTACTTCTGCCCTGCACCCGTCGGGCGCCTGACAACTGCAGATGGACAATAATGATTTACCTTCCCTACTACCTTCCAAGTCTAATAAGAGTCTGTCTCCTTGGCAGACTCTAAAAACCCAAAATCTTGGGAAAAGAAATTCTGATAAATGGAGGTATCACTGTTTTCCCCTGCAGTCCAGGAGATGATACGCAAGTGTCTGGCATTAAGTATTTGTTGCACAACAAATGTATATTGTATAATGAATGAATAAATGAGTGAAAAAACCTCTTTTCTTGGCAGCTTAAAGCGTTTCTGAGATATATGGAAAGTAAATTATAAGTAGAATGAGTGGTAGAGAGCTTAATTATTTGGGTGTTTAAGAGCTGTGAGCTAATGTAGGCTGAATAATTTCACTTCATGGAAGGTACCAATGGCGATGAGCTCAGAGTGTTCATGTTTTTAGTGTAACTCCTCTTTTATCATCTAAATTGGCTACTCCATGTCTGATCAGACAGTCTTCCTTAAAGTTCTGTAGTAATACTTACTAGTTTTCTGCTCAATAAATTGAAGTCACATCCAGTTTTGTCTCCCAAAAATTGATTTCCCTAGCCATCTGTATTGAAATTTTGAGTTCCCAATTTTTTCAGTCAGGTATTTATAGACAGCCTTGGGTGTACTCCTGGAGAGGGATAATCTCATCCCAAGAAATGTGTCTTAGCAGTTTAACTCTCAAAGAGCAACCTGATTCCCCTTTCTTCTGTGATTATTTCTTTATGTGCACAAATAACTTGCAGATGCTCTCTGTTGATGAAGCTCTTCAACATTCCTAATGTTTCCATTGGTTTCTTATGCTCTTAAAACATAAGCAACTGATACATATATGATTACAAATTTAAAAAAAAAAGCCTTTATCCTAGTTTCTAAATTAAAGTCAATAAAATTTCTGGAACTGTGATTAAAGCGTCTTGCCACCATCAAACAGTGATAGTTCTAAAATATTACTAGCATCAATTAATTTTTTAGAGCAAAGAAATATCTTTGTTTTAATACTATAATAATACTTCCATGGAAACCCCACTGTATATTTTACTGCTATATAAATTTCAGCTAATATGGTGCTTAGGATAAAATATGAATGTATCATAATAATGAATTTAAAATGGCACTACTGGATGTTTCTTTTAAAGAAACATAACTACTAATTAGATAAGCAAATGAAACTATTGCTGGCAGGGGCTTGGTGTCCTGGTAAGCGTGCCCAAGAACCGGCTGATACTGCTTGGCATGTATTGGCTTTAGAGGTCATGAAGTCACTCCACAGCATGGGTTATCCTTTGCCTGGCTAAAAATCACAGAAGAATTCATGACCACTCGGCACCTTAGCCAGAATTGTGTTCACATACTCTGTGCAGCAGCCTCCTTTGTTCCTCTTTGCATTCAGCACGTGGCAGAATCTGAGGTCTACAGGGGATTTGTGAAACACAGAATCGGACATCCATGAAAAGTTTGGTGTTTATTATTAATTTTTTAAAAGCCCAGTTTTATTTTATTGATATTCTTTTAAAAAGGACCAGCAATTTTTCTAAGGATGAGAAGGGAAGGCATCTGGGAACTACTTGTTTTGAAAAATACAGCCAGTTATGTGTATTTATGACATATATAAATTCCTGCCTACATTTACTTCTCACCATTTGGTTCAGCTTTTATTGAGAGTATCCTCTCCAGAAGGCTTCTGTTAAAGGCTCCTCACAGCCACAGATGCACAGATTGCTGGGAGTTGAGATGTCTGAGAAAATAGGATTTAGAATAGGTGACTTTTTTGTGGTTTTAAAAATTGCATTCAAACAGTGAGAAAATAATGATTTCTCTCTAATTGGCTTCAGGTGCATCATTTATTTTAACTTGAACTTCCATGCAGTGAACACAGTAATTGGTTATTTGAAAAGAGTGTGGAATTATCATTCTGGTGGCTTCTTTTATTTTTTTAATGGCCTTTTAAAGAATAGTTTAATTTGAATAATGCAGATACACTCAGTAGAAGTAGTTTGAAGCCAAACTCCTGTATCTCAAGGAAATTATAGTCTAGAATGTTTACATGTGGGATTGGATCCTTGGGTCACCACCAGAATGAATCTTTCATTCCCTCTCAAGCAGTGGAGTTTAGTTAAAGGATTTCTCTATAATTATGCAGTGACTTAGTAGACTAATAGAACTAAGTCTTGTCAAGTATTTAACCTGACCACCATGTCTTCCCCCATGCACACAGGAACTCAGGACTTGCGTATTTCATTTTCTTATCCAGTTCCTTTTCCTCCATCAGGGTTGGATATCACCAAACTCACTCTTTCAGGCTTTGACCACATGTTCCAAGTACAGGTGAGGATAGCCACTTTCACTTTTGTGGGTAATACCCTTTTCTTTCCTCCTTATTTTCTAAATGCAAAGAAAACATTAATCCTTTTATTCCTGTTACAGATAATGTTACTGTGAGACTAAGTGACCTTATGTCTTATATGACAATTCTCCCTTATGTGAGAGGTATTATAAAAATAATACTTGAACTTGGTAAATGTGATCAAATTACATTTATAAAACTTTGAAAAGTGACTTCTCATAGCAATATTAGGTTGAATACACTCTATCTTGCTAAAGGCTTTTAGTATGTTAATTTGTGTTGAAAACCCTGTACATGTGTGACATGGGTGAGTTCATATTGCAAAGGAAACTGCTACCCATCATGTTTCCTGGACTTGCCTAGTTTAACATTAAGCAAAATTCACACAGAATTGATGTCAATTCATTTGGATGTATTAGTTTCTTTGAATTGTTTACTTAACCAGTTGATCCCTTTAGCTTTCCAAACTTCAGTGAGATTCTCAAAGGAGACCTCTGTTGTCTGTATGGATTTCAACATATGACGTAGTGGGTCATTAGACAAAAATGCATATCCTAGGTCTGCTTTGAAAGTAATGTAGGGCATAAAATGATAAATAAGGCACAGGCCCTGTCCCTAAAAACCTTATAATCTAGATGAAAAATAAGGTATAAACCCCAGGAACTTTAGTATGAGATAACATAGGTCGTTTGAAAATATGCAATTTTACAACAGTATCATATGGGATAACAACGTAAATTCCTTAGCAAAGAATACAAGATCCTTTATGATATTAATTTTTTTCTCCCTTTCTAGACTTATTTTCATCTGCTCTTTGCTTTACCCCATCAAGTCCCAAGAGAAGCAATTTTTAGATTCCCTTAATAATTCCTGTTTCTCTCAAATAGGATGTGTGTGACATAATTTACTAAATGCTTTTTGAAAAAAATGACCTATGTTTATAGAAGTGATCATCTCCAGATGTTGTGAGAAGTTAAGGGTTAATGGAGAGCATGGTATTGGGCTTTAATAAGTAGGCTTTGATAGAAATAGGACGCTGGGTACTCAAAACATAGAAGCTATAAATTTCAAGTGCAAAAAGTAGGTGTTTGGTTTTCACAGTAGAAGAATGAAGGCCAGACTGGGAAGGTAGACCAGAATTAGAAAAGATCATTTATTCTAAAATGTTACAAAGCATAATTGGTATAACCACAATATAAAGTTATTATTACTATTTAAGTGCAAAATTGCAATCTTACCCAGAGTTTGAAAGATTAGATTTTCTTGCATTCTAAAAGAAATGTATTCATAAAAAGTTCTATTCTATATAAGAAAATAGATTTTTTAATTAGAAAAGTTGGTCAGGGAATTGCAGTAGCAAGCCTATGCATTACTTTATTCATCTGTATATGTTCCCTGGATGTTTCACGAACTCATCTGGCTTCTTTCCCACCAGCATAATTTGTAATTGTTTCAAGGGCAGAGCCTTTAAGTCTCCCATGATACCCAGCCCAATATAGCCACAGCAGAAGTGCTTAGGTAGTAGAGCAAACATCAACTTTCAAGGAAGGCATAAAATCTATGGCCACTAACATAAACAAAGTAGGATAAAGAAATGTCTAACTTCTCGTTTTTTTTTTAAATTGCATCTCCATGGCTTCTTAACCCCAAACTTGGTAGAATTGCTAGTGACAAGAATGTTCTGGACAGAAGAAGTGTGACTAGACTAGGGAACTAACTTGATTTGGAGAAAGTTGATATTTCTGTCATTCCTAACTCCTGATATCCTCAGACAAAGTATCATCAACTGGAAATTGATTTTCAAAAGTTCGGGAAAAACAGCCAAGAATGCAAAATCTATTTTTATCATCCTACTACTACTGTTTCTGATTTTTTAAAAGAAAACTTTATCTTTCTATTAACTTTATGTGCTCATGTTCCATCTGGTTATCTAACATTCTCCTATTTAGTCCATTCTTTTTTTCTATCCCAAATTGTTGACAGCTATTTCTTACTCCAATAAAAAAAAATATTCTACCTTGGTTGAAGACACGAATACTAATTTGAGTAAAATTAATTCTTTTCACAGCACTTTGTTTTATAAAAGACTGGCCTTTGGTGAATGTTTCTGGGGAACATACAAGAACAGCAAGAACACATCTTGATGCCAGCTCTGATGCTTCTAGTTGCACAGTATTTTTGTTGTTATTATTTTAGCTTTTGGAGCTTTGGCAAAATATGTGACTATTTATTAGAGGTCATATGCATATACGTTTGTTTTTGGAGCTTTATTTTATCATTCTAGGGCTAAGTTTCAAGAGCATTATTTTGATACCATCCTAAAGTGGAAGAATCTCCTTAGGCCTTGAGAAAAAGAAAACTCTTTTATAATTTCTGGGGTTATGGGTTTATCAAGCAAATGATTCTTGGTTGACCTATTTGACATGACTGCTGCTCTTTATGTGGATTTTTGCACTCTAGAATCATCCACTGAAATTACATGTAACTTAAATTTCACTTTGAATTACTGCATATAACTTAGACTTACTTAATATTACACTGATTTGTTATTAAGATTATGACCTATTTTGTTAACATTATTAAAACTTAAATATTGCTTATTAATGCATTATTATAATTAGGCTGGGTTTATTGAGGTATGTTGACATATAATATACTGCACTTGTATAAAATCATCTAATTTGATAAGCTTTGGCATATGTATACGCTCATGAAATCTTAACCAAAATAATATCTACTACCTCCCCAAAGCATTTTTGTGTCTTTTTGTAATTATTCCCATTCTTTTCTTCCCTTTGTCTTTTCTTCTTGTGTCCAAGCAACCACTGACCTGCTGTTGACAATGATACATTAGTTTGCATTTCTTATAATTAGAGCCACATATTATTTTGTCTGGCTTCTTAAAATAATCCTAATTATTTTAAGATTAATCCTGGTTGTTTATGTAAATAATGCAATTTATTTCATTGACAAATAGTTTTCCTTACATGAATATATTATTTGCATATCCTTTTACCTGTGGATGCGTATTTAGGCTCTTTCCAGTTAGAGCAGTGGTTCTCAACCTTCCTAATGCCATGACCCTTTAATACAGTTCCTGTGGGTAGCAACCCACAGGTTAAGAATCACCGAGTTAGAGACTATTACAAATAAAGCTACTGTGTGAACAATTCTTTGTAAGAACATATGCTTTCTCTTCTCTTGGGTAAATACCTGGAGCTGAACGACTGATTTATATGCTAGTTATATGTTTAAATGTTTTAGGAAACTACAAACTATTTTCTAAAATGGCTATACCATTTTTCATTCCCCTCCAAGGGTAGGGGTCTCAGTAAGTCCCCATCTAACAGGTACAATGTAAGGGTATATGGCACATCTCCTGAGTGAAGGGATCAAATACAACTCAGACTTTTCCTAACAAACACAAACAAAGTAACATAACCATATGTACTCTTATATTAATCTGAAATAAAAAAGAATTCTGCTACTTATATGAAAGCCAATAACACCTATTTATACTGTATTTTTCCATTTTGCAGTAGTAACTCACTTTGAGCATCATTTTCTGATGAAATCCTTTCGTTGTACTTCAAACTGTTTCTCTCTACACACTGAAATCTGCATGTAATAATTGACATAAATATACATTTTAAAAGGTTAGTCAATTATTTACATTATTTTATGATGCTTTAAGTTAATAAAACTCACTCAGAGAAGATAACTAAGTTTAAACCAAGTTCTCTCATTTTTCAAAAACCTTTTTTTTTTTTTTTTTTTAAAGCATCTTCTAATTATCTCATATCCTCACCAACTTGCTAGGGTTAGTCTTTCTAATTTTAGCCAAAGTAGTATGTGTGCAGCTGCGTCTCTTATTGGTTTTAAATTGCATTTTACTAGTGACTGACAATGAACATCTATTCATGCATAGTATGGTGTTGCTCACATCTCTGTCATTTTATTTATTGCTGATTTTGAGAATCATTTACATAGGATGGATGTTAAGATCTTTATATATGGATGTTAAGATCTTTATACAAAATATAATCTGCATACATTTTTTTCATCCTGTCTTTGACTTGTCTTTTTATTTAAAAAAAATACTTTTTTGAATTTTGATAGAGAGTAATGTTTTTTAGCGGATTGTGCTTTTGGTATTTTATGTAATAAATTTTTGGCCTAATCTAAAATAAAGAAGATTTTCTACTATGTTTTCTTTCTTTCTTTTTTTTTTTTTTTTTTTTTTTGAGACAGAATGTCACTATGTCGCCCTCAGTAGAGTGCTGTAGCGTCACAGCTCACAGCAACCTCAAACTCCTGGGCTTAAGCCATTCTATTGCCTCAGCCTCCCCAAGTGGCTAGAACTACAGGCACCCCCCACAGTGCCCAGCTTTTTTTTTTTTTTTTTTTTTTTTTTGCAGTTTTTGGCCCGGGCGGGTTTGAACCCACCACCTCTGGCATATGGGGCCGCTGCCCTACTCCTTTGAGCCACAGGCGCCACCCCCAGCTATTTCTTATTGCAATTGTCATTGTTGTTTGGCAGGCCCGGGGCCGTATTTGAACCCATCAGCTCTTGTGTATGAGCCACTGAGCCACAGGTGCCAAGACTACTTCTAAGTTTTCTTGTACAGTTTTATCTAGTTTTAGGTTTTACCTTCAGTTCTGAAAACCATATAATTCAAAGTATAAAGTTCATTCTTCTGCATATCACCATCTAATGGTTCTATCATGGCTGTCCTTTTTCACAGAGTGCTTTTATACCTTCATTGAGAACCAGTAGGTTCTATGTATGTGAAACTATTTCTGAGCATTCTATTATACACCATGTGTACGTGTGTGTGTGTGTGTGTGTACACGCACACCTGTGTCTCTCTATGTCAATACCAAACTGTCTTATCATTGTAACTTTATATTAGTTCTTAAAATTAAGCTGTATCAATTTTCTAATTTTGCTCTTCTTTTCCAGTCATTTTAGTTATTGTAGGTCTTATTTTAGAATCAATTTGTCAATGTCTATTTTTTAAAAGTCCTGCTGAGAATTTAATTGGGATGGCACTGAATCTATAGATTAATTGAGGGGAAATTGACATCTTAATATTGAACCATTAGGCTATGAATACAAAATACGTCTCCATTTATTTAGATATTCTTTAATTTTTCTGCATCTGAAAGTTCACACAATTTCTTTAGGGCTCTTTCTCAATTTCAATTCTGTTTCTGTTGAATAGATTTATTATACATGCAAGTTGTGATTAAAATGTAGACACTTTAGCTGCCATCAACTTAAGCCTTACATATTTCTAACATCATAAAACCAATAAAGACAATGAAGAAAAAAATTATATGTTAGCCTTAAAACAGAATTCTGATTAACTCTTTTAGAGTCATTTGTCTAGACTGGATCAATTTCTGTGCTGGGGAGTCAGGCTTCTTCCCCCAAGATAACTGCTCCCTCCATCCACCCAAATGTCCATATCCTCAGGACTCACTCTTAGTTCTGTTCCCATTCTGCCCACAATCCTCTGTATCTATATTGACCACACTCAATACCATGGTCCAAGCCACTCTCCCTTTTCTCAGGCCTATAATCTTCACTTCCTTGTAAGCATCTCTTCCTGAATGTCTTACAGGCTAATCAAAACTTAACAAGTCCAGAATTTTCATCTCATCTTCCCTTCCAAAACTGATTTCTCCTCTATTCCCTTAAATTGGATCATGTCACCACCCAGCTTACAAACCTTCAAAATTTTTTCATTGTCATGGAAATAAAATACAAACTCTTTACTTTTGGCTTCAAGGCTAGAGCCTGTATATATCTCTAGCTTCATCATATTCTGTCTTCTTTAAGTCTCTTTCTACACTTTAAACAGCCTCAAATAAAATCTATTTCTGCACCAAATCATCTGACTTGCTTCCAAGCTTTTGTCTTTGCTGTTTCCTTTGTTTCAATCCCTCTTCTACTGCCTCTTCACAGGGCTGAGTCCCGCTTATCACTGTTTTTAGCTCAAAAATCCCCTTCCCAAATAGGTCTTTTTCATCACTGCCTTCCCAACTAAAATAATATCGTCTTTATGTTCTTATCAGTTTGTTTATTCTTTAATTGTACTTGGCACTGTAATCATCTTGTTATTTATTTACTTCATTACATGCTATTTCCTTTCTCTGGACTGAAAGCTCCTAGTATCAGAGACTTTTTCTGTGCAGTTCAGTGCCATATCCCAACACTTTGCACAGTGTCTGTCCCAAGAAAACACTTAATAATATTTGTGCATGAATGGGTAAATGCCACTGCCATTCACTCATTAAATTTAGACTCCTGTCTCTTCCCCTTCCCTGTATTTAATTTGTCACTAATTGTCTAAACCCTAAATTCTAATTCTTTAACATATTTTACCCATTTTCACTCTTCCTCTACACTATTCCTACCTTAATTCAGGTTCTTTTCTCCAATGAGACTTAATCCAAGAATCTGCTAATCGATTTTTCTGATGCCTTTTTCAACTCCTTGCAGTTCATCACTGCATGACACAAAATGGATTAAGCTCTGTTCAACATAGATTCATTCAAGATATCTGAATCTTTTATTGGTCTTAATCTAAATTTTCGTACCATGATGTACAATTTACCATCATGAACAGGCCCCTGGCTATATATTTTCTTGCCTTGCCCTCCCACCCACCTGGAACCCCCCACATAATTAAAATGTAACAGCTTGAAGACTAAAACCAGAACAAGTTTCTTAAGTCTCTCATCTCTTCTTTTTCATGCAGTACTCTCCTTCCTGGATTGCCCGTGTTACCTGTTTAATGTAGGGAAAAAATTATCCCATCATGAGACTTATACATATACACACCATCAGGCACTAAAACCTCATACTGTGGGTGGTATAAACTCAGCTCTGGGGCTCAATAGGCTTAGTTTATGCACAGTCCTCATTTAAGTTCCATAAACTCTCTGTACCTCAATTTTCTCTTCTATAAATATGAATGAAAAGAGCATCAGCTTCATGAGGTAATAGTAAGCATTCCCTATGTTATTTATTGTTATTATATGTGACTCCTTCCTCCCATGTGTTCCCTTCACATCTTCTTGAACCCTCTACACCTTCTTTCACAGCACCCTCAGGATCCTGCCATGTTATTTGCTTAACCTGCAAGATAGTAAATGCTTCAAAGATCGGACTGTATCTCAACAGGAAGTCATGCTCCATTAGCATTTGTTAAAGAGAAGATAATTAATTAGCAATGAAGTTGCTACCCAAATCTAAGTGATCTGACATACAGAGAAGGTTTTCCCCTCTCCTCAAAGTACTGCCTAAACTTCTCACATATTCCAAATAATTCAACTCACCTTATCTGTCCAAAAATAAAGCCCAAAGAATCTATCTCTTAGTAACAGAATCAGCAGGCTCTCACTCTGCAAATTGCCTATGGGACTATTTAATCCATGGGATTCAAATGTATGAGGCCTCATACATGTGCCTGTTTAATTAATAAACATGTGAAGTAAAACCACTGGAAGGAGTGGAGATGCTCTTTCTGTTTCCTGTCTCCTCAGGTTTCCACCTTGGTCCTAGGAATTGGGGACCTTGCACTTGTCCCTCATTCACAGGGCTTGTTGGAGGAGTATTCCTGCCCCCTTTCTACCTCCCACTGCCTTCTCTTCACAGGAGGAGGCATTGTACCTAAAACTGGGTAGTCACATTGGGTTACATTTAAACAGGGAACAAAATCACTATCTCAATGGCAGAGTCTGAGGTTAGAGCCTCTCTCTTTGACCTTCAGCACCCAAGTACAACATGAAACTCACTATAGCAGTAGCTAGCAAAGGCTCATCCTTGGTTCTGGTTCCTATTCCATATAGGAGGCAGGGAAAACTGGGGAACATAATTCTCAACATTGCTTCATGTTAGAGTGTCAAGAAAGCTTCCAGAATTTCAAAATTCACCACACCACACACTAACTCAAAGTCTCTAGAGATGGAACACAGTCTTCAGTAAGTTGTGAAGGCCCCTAGGTAATTATAATTACCCTTTGCAGGTAGATTTGAGAAATAGTACTCTGAGATAAATTAAGAGATCTGGTTCAAACCAGAAATACCATTCAAACATGGTATAATTTGTAGTTCAAAGTACAGAAGTGGTTAAACATCGAATGTCCAGCCATCTGTTGAGTCAGCTACAGGAAGAGCACTTTTGGTTCCCTCCTCATTACCAGGAATAAAAACCAAAAAAACTCTAATAAAAGTAGCTCTGCCTAGGTTAGAACCAATGACTTCCTCTGCCCCACTTCTAACACAGAACAGGTGGAAAATGGAGAGGCAGCATCCAGTGCATGAGAAAAGAAGACACAAAACATATAGATTTTCCTCAAAAAACTAAAAATAGAGTTACCATGGAACTCTAGAAATCTCATTTCTAGGCATATATCCAAGGGATATGAAACAAGTGTATTAAAGGTATGTCTGGGCTCCTGAGTCCACTGCAGAACTATTCACAATAGCTGAGATATACAAACAGCCTAAATGTCTATCAACAGATAGTGGATAAGGAAAATGTATATATACACAATGGAGTATTATTCAGCCTTAAGAAAGAAAGAAATGCTGCCACATGGTACAACAGAGATAAACCTGGAAGAACTTATGTGAAATGCAATAAACTGGACACAGAAAGACAAAATTATATGATTTCACTTACATGAGACATACTATGTAGTAGTCAAACTCACAGAAATAGATAATAAAATGGTGGATGCCAGGGAAAGAAGGGCTGTTGTTCAACTGGAATAAAGTTTCAGTTGTATCACATGGATATATTCTAGAGATCTGCTATACAACACCATGCCTATAATTAACACTGCATTGTGCACTTAAAGATGTTTTAAGAATACAGATCTCGAATTAAGTGCTCTTACCACAATTAAAAAAAATAGAATTTTAAAAAAATATTTTTAAGTGTGTGTATACTGTCTGCTTGTGTGCCATGAAGTATGAAGGAGGAGTGCTTAAGATACATTTAGCAAAGGTTTGTTTCCTAAAATAATTAAATAAGACGCTGGCCTCTTACTAAAAGAAAAAAGGACTGATTGTTATATTATTTGACTGGAAAGGAACAATTTTGAGAGATAAATGAGGAACAGCTGGGGAAGACATGCTAGGGTATTTGCCTTCTTTTTAAGAAGCAATTAAAACTATGGGGAGAGGCAGCCGAGAAAATGCGCAGAGAAAGAAGGATTATATTGGGAGAAACAAAGAATCACCGGAGGGACTTTTGTGCTCAGAGCAGTAGCTGAAACGCGCTAATGATTAATTTAACACCTGCCATTTTAATTAGTACCTAAGGATAAACTGAAATTGAGAGAGAGGGTTAGAAACAGTAAAAATGGCCAGAGAAGCAGCCCAAGGTCAGGAGGAAAAATAAAGAAGCATTGTTTATATGGGTAGAAGGTGATTACAGTTTATTAACGACAAGGAGCACAATTTGTACCTAGGAGTTGTTTGAATTTGTTTATCAGTCTATCTTTATGGTGTAAAATTTGGAATTGAAGCTAATCTGTGACTGGTCTCAAGAAAATTTAATTTTACATAAACTATTTTAAAACTTTCCTTGGTAGTGTTGAAATTTTAAAGAATAAAAATAGCAAAGAGGGCATGGGGTGCATGGGCTGCCTGTTGCATGAGACCCAGTCTAGTTTTCCACAGTCCCACTTCTATGAACTTGAGCTATGATCTGACTAGGTTAGTAGTAGGTAAATACAAACTCTCATTACTGGTAAGCCTACTGCCCAAATGAGGCAAAAAATAAAATTTAAATAAACAAAGCCCATGTAAGTAATTATGCATTTGGTAGGGGTAGAAGTGGGAAGAATATAATAGCACAATTCAAAGTCACAGCATAAACCTTCCTCCAATACCTGGTCTACTGGGGCTGTCTGATCATTGATAATCTCCAGGGTCTGCCTTGGGTAAA
Organism: Loris lydekkerianus; assembly: GCA_963574355.1. Classification (NCBI taxonomy): domain Eukaryota; kingdom Metazoa; phylum Chordata; class Mammalia; order Primates; family Lorisidae; genus Loris; species Loris lydekkerianus. The sequence goes on from CAUYPK010036078.1 coordinate 37,826, forward strand.
ACTACTCTGAACTGGTATAAAGTTCTGTGATTGTTAAGTCTTTCCATGTGGAACTCTACCTGTCTTCCAACATGTATCTATCACCAGCCATGAACCAACCCATACACAGGAAAGCTCATTAAAGTGATATCATGCTTCTCAGATATGCTTAAGCTCATGAGAATGGAGACTGACTCCAGACGATGTGGGAAAAATCTTGACTACACTTAGTGGGTGTCATATGCTTATTGATGATGCTTCCAAGGAAAGAAGGACATCAGGAATTATCAGGGGGCCGCATCACTGTTGTAGTTTTTTTCATATATATTTCTAGGTAAAATAAAGTTAATAGATTGATAGACGTTCTTCTCTGTCATGCAATAATGAACCTTTTTCTGATAAGTATCATCTTCTACCTTACATAGTAAGTAGCTTGTTGTCTCTACTTTTAGAGTTAACCTTTAAAAGAGCAAGAGTTCTTTCCTATTCAACATGTTACCTCACCAATACATTGCTAAAAGCAAGGTACATGATAAATAGGTTTACTGGGTCATTTCTCAGCTGAGATGAGATACTGGGGCACTATCTGGAGAGGATCTTTGGAATTCCACAGATAGTTTTCCATTCTTGTGATACTTCACTTAGTAGAGTTCTCCAAATCCATCCAAGTTGTAACAAAAGATGGAAAATCTCCAACTGTTTTATGGCTAAATAGTATACTGAAAGAAAAAAGGTCATTTTATCATAAGGACAATTGCACTTGAATGTTTATAGCAGCCCAACTTACAATAGCAAAGATGTGGGGAGATAATCCAAGTGCCCTTTAACACCTGAATGGATAAATAAATGTGGGTCTTTACACATCTGTTCCTCTGCCCAGAGGTATCTGCTGAGGTCTTCAATTATCCCTATAGGAAGAGTAAGTGTATGAACAAAAGTCTCAGAATTCTCTTCACAATGTCCACAGGTCTGATGAGATTTTCAGTATTTATGGCTGATATGAAGGCTGTGTTTTTGTAAACCTATCTTGTTGGCATTTGACATGTAATTATTCTGGTGTCATTTAAAAACTTTCTCTCAAAGAATAAAGCAAAGTATGAAAACCTAGAATTTTATATCCACATTGTGAAACATAACATAGTCATTAAAAAGAATGAATTAGAGTTAAATCAATTGGCTTAGAGTGAATTCTACAAATAAACGGTGAGTGGAAAACACACAACAGAGATGTATAAGTTTATGATACCAGGTTTTCTGTGCAATGAACTACTAGAAAACTCCCTGAACATGGATACTTGTACATATGTAGATTATGATTCCATGAACTTGCAGAAAATACAAAACAATGCATAGTAGTTGTAATTCACAAAAATTACTTAAAGTGGAGAGTTATAAGGGCAAAAGGAAGAGGGGCGATCAAATCAAAAGAAAAACGAGATTATACTTCAAAAAGCACATCTACAGTAATTATATTTTTGAATGGATGTAAAACTTTACATGTATATGTAAGTGCACTTAAAACACATTAATAAATACATTAGTTTTTATTTAATTTTTAATGAAGTTAATTTTTCTTTTTTTAAATTTCAGATTAATATGAGGGTATAGACGATTAGTTTACACTGTTTGCATTTGTTCTATAAAGTTAAAGTTATAGTTGAGCCCTCCCAGGAGGTGTGCCATATATTCTTACATGGTGTCCATTAAGTGAGAGCTTAACAATTACCCTCTCTCCTCCTTTATCCAACTCCCTGGTCCCCCCTTTCTTCCACTTGAGTTTAATTCTGTTTTTCTCTTGTGTGGGCATGTAGTTTTTCATCTACTAGTTTCATATTAATATTAAGTACATTGGATACTTGCTTTTCCATTCATGTGATACTTTACTAAGGAGAATGTTCTTCAACTCCATTCAGGTTAATACCAAAGATGTATAGTATCCATCTTTTCTGTGGGTGAACAGTATTCCATGGTATATACATACCACAGTTTATTAATCCATTCATGTGTGGATAGGCACTTGTGTTGGTTTCACATCTTAGTGATTGAGAATTGAGCTGTGATCAACATTCCAGTGCAAATGTTCTTAGGGTAAAATTATTTTTTCTTTTTTACTTCTAAGTAGATATTTAGAAATGGGATTGTGGGATCAAATAAGAGGTCTAATTTGAGTTCTTTGTGAATTCTCCATACTTCTTTCCAAAGAATCTGTATAAATTACCCTTGCTAGTATCTGAAGTTTTGGGACTTTGTGACCTCAGCTATTCTCACTGGAGTTAGGTGATATCTCAGAGTGGTTTTGGTTTGCATTTCTCTGATGATTAGGGATGTTGAGCATTTTTTCATGTGTTTGTTGGCCATTCATTGGTCTTCTTTGGAGAAGGATCTGTTCATGCCTCTTGCCCACTGATAAATTTCATTGTTTGGTCTTTTTTTGTTGAATAGTTTAAGTTCTCTCTCTGTAAATTCTTGTTATCAGCCCTTTGTCAGATTCTTAGCATGCAGATATCTTCTCCCATTCTGAAGTTTGCCTCAGTTCTTGTGCCCTTACCTGTGTAGTAGCTTCTTAACTTGATGATGCTCTATTGATTCAGTTTTGGTGTTGCTTCAATTGCCAATGGGATCTTCATAAAGATAGACTCTCAGTGGATAAAAGATTTAAACCTAAGACATGAAACTATAAAAATACTTGAAGAAAGTGCAGGGAAAACTTTTGAAGGAATCGGCCTGGGTGAATATTTTATGAGGAGGACTCCCCAAGCAATCGAAGCAGTATCAAAAATACACTATTGGGACCTGATCAAACTAGAAAGCTTCTGCACAGCCAAGAACATAGTGAGTAAAGCAAGCAGACAGCCCTCAGAATGGGAGAAAATATTTGCAGGTTATACCTCCGATAAGGGTCTAATAACCAGAATCACAGAGAACTCAAATTTAGTAGCAAGAAAAGAACACGTGACCCCATTTCAGGGTGGGCAAGGGACTTAAAGAGAAACTTCTCTAAAGAAGACAGACGCAAAATCTACAAACACATGAAAAAAAGCTCATCATCTTTAATCATCAGAAAAATGAAAATCAAAAGTACTTTGAGATATCACCTAACCCTAGTAAGAGTAGCCCACATGACAAAATCCCAAAACCAGAGATGTTGGCGTGGATGTGGAGAAAAGGGCACACTTCTACACTGCTGGTGGGAATGCCCACTAATACGTTCCTTCTGGAAGGATGTTTGGAGAATACTTAGAGATCTAAAAATAGACCTGCCA